>CABEGB010001061.1:91596-221074 GCA_901521435.1 Crematogaster levior
TTAAAGAATAATGCATTCTTTTAAAAAATCGCAAGAGGGCATTTGAATTTAAATTCGGACGTAAAATATGACCATATTTTTTTCAAAGTCAAATTTTGAGTATAGATTTATCAGCTGCCACGTTTCATCCAGCATTTTAATTATTTTTTAAAAATTCATCCGCCATATTGGATCCGCCATTTTGAATTTTAAAAAACTAACATTATATTCGTAATCAGCGACCCCGAAAACCACCGAGAAACTATTATTAAGCAAACCCGATCAATTTAAAAAAAATCGTCCGCCATATTTGATCCGCCATTTTAAATTTTTAGAAATCGAACACACCTGATATAAAGTACACGAACCTGTGCACAAATTATGAAAAACAAATTTTTTTTCCTTTGGATATTATACGTTTTTTGACACGATACTTACTTTTTCGGTTAGCTGTTTATACTCTTGGCGCTGTGACTGAGTCCGCCATTTTGAATTTTCAAATATTGCACACGTCATTCGAAAGTAGACCTTTTCAGCTAAATTTTAAGCCCAAGCACAACTTTCTTGATGCACATGAATTATGGAGAGACCGGGTGGCCGAGTTCACAAATTTTGCCCCATATATATGTGAAAATTAAGGATTGAAATCTGTTTTCATAATTTTAAATAGAAACTACATTTTACAACAGATGTATTCAATATCAAATCAATTTAATGACCAAAAAAAATTCGAACCAAATATAAATCTAAATAAAAAATAAAAATTTTAATAACATAAATGTTATGAAAGAAAAATGAGACTTACGTTCAGCTAACTCAAGAAATGAAGTAGCGATATCCTTGTGTTTTCGTTGGCTACCTCTATGAATGATTATTTTGGCTGTTTTAATGATTGCAAGTCTGCGATCATCAAGAATTAGCCAGTTGACCATTTTGCAGTTCCCCCGAATTTATAATAGGATTTGTGTTGGGATGCAGTTGATCAAAATCCTTACAAATCTATAAATAAAAATAATTAATTATTAATTGATTATAATATTACATTCTCATATGAAAAACAATTGTTTAACTATGCACTTTATCTCTCATTGAAATAACAATAAATACGAAAAACTAATTCTACAATTATAAACCATGTAAAATCTAATAAATAATATCAACAACAATTTATATTTAAAGAATTCAATATTTGACCATTGAATATTTGTTAAAAATGTTATGAAAAGATAAGTTTAAAATAAAATATGACGTAAAATACGATAAAATTATTGAATAAAGATGATAAGATATTATTTTATATAAAAGATTAATATTTTAGAAAAAGTCAAAAGTAAAGAAAATAAGCATTCTAAAAAAGTACAATATATTGTTAAAAAATAAAAAACTTACAAAAGCTTTTCCAATATCATCAATTTTCAAGAATGGAAATTTATTTAAGTAATCCCAAACGGTTCCCGATTGATTGACAAGTAGCTTCCGCCTGTAGTTGAAAGTTGCTTCCCAAGAAGCAACTAATTGTAGAGTTAATTTGTTGTGTAATTCATTACATAAAAAATGTAAATGATGTTGTAATTCTGGATTACTGTCTAAAAAAAGAAGTTAAAAATAATTACAAATTAAAAATAATAAAAATAATAATGGAAAATATAATATTAAAAATAATAATAGAAAAGTTACCTGTTGTTGAGATTTCGCTGCGCACTACTTCTTCTTGTAGACCGGCAGATCTCCAATTATTGGTGATGAAGACTTGTGATGAAGACTTGTGAGGTATGTTTGAAGAACTTGAACTTTTTTCACTAACGACAGACTCTGATACACTTGGACGCCTCAGAACAGTGCGATCTTTCAAAATTAATTTTCTTCTTTCTTGAAAGAGTTGAACTTGCAGTGCTCCTTCTGCTCTTTTTTTTTTAATTACAGTGCCGTCCCTCCGTTGAGATGGCTCGTACTTAAATCCATAGAAACAGGATGTCGGTGTCTTTGGAAAAAGACACTTGAAATACTGCGCCCACCTTGTTAGAGTTGATGACAATATTTTACGTTTTGGAGGACTGGCCAAGTTAAGAAGATGCTCTGCAGTAATTCTTGCAATTAAGTTAATGTCGCGCCATTCCGGTACGAAATCATTGCGTTGGGGATGGTTAACGAGTTCTCGGCAACAAAGACCGTTTTTTCTTAACAAGATTAACAACGGATTTTTTGATTGCAAATCTTCTGTATTTTCTGGGGATATTACTGACTGTATTCGCAACTGTTGATCGTTTTTTTCGAATTTTTCAAACGGAGTAGCTTCAACATCTATCAAATCTAGAATCTTATCGTCCAGCTTTGGTACTTTCTCTAAATCTGCCTCAAGTTGTGCCTCAGTTTGTTCTTCATCAGGGCAGTCTTCAACATTTTTTCCGAAAGGAAGCTTTTCATTTTCTGTAGCGTTTTTCTCGGTGGTTAGCGAATGTGACGGCAATAAAACTTGAAAATCTGTCGTTACAAAAGAAGTACTGCTATTACTAGTGAAAGATGTACTGGACAATTTATCGGAATAAGTAGACAGTGAGATTTCATCAGAGTTCTTCACTAGAGAAGACTGATTCTCCTCTTCACAAACGACTTGTACGGATTGCACGTTACCAAATGCCTGAAAGGAAAAAAAATACAGCTTTCCTGTGTACTAACGTTATTAAAACGCACAACTTAACATTTATGTCACCACTTATATAAAGCAAAGTCTAAAAAGTTAATAATTATGTAAATGAAGCAAACAGATAAAATAAATACATAAATGCAAAACTGATTTCCAGCAAAACATATAACAGTTCATTCAACCAAAAAATTATAGAAAAAACAAACATTCTGGCAAATAGCTTTATACAAATAATAAAAGTAACATACAAAAGTAAGATCAAAGTATTATACGATATAAAAATGTAGAAAAATATTTAAATATGTTTTAATTTTACAAAGATGATTTAAAAGGTTTTTTGAAGCCAAAATCAATATGAATTAAGGAATAAATTAAACGATAAATTTAAGATTTAAATGGAAAGTGATTATAAAAATACTTTCATTTTATTTCTTTATCATTTAATTGTTTAAACTTGCGTTTATAATATGTGATAAAAATAAATATATTTTTTGACTATAAAAAGAAAAGGAACAGTAAATAATATAAAATAATAGAGAAAGTACATTTTAAAAAGTAAAACAGAAAGAGATAAAATGTGTACCATCAAAAGTTCCGGATCTATAGATAAACCACGTGTTAACATCCATTGCACCAAAATTCTACCAAACCTTCTTCTTTGCCCATATTTTTTAATTAGTTCATCAAGCTCTATTTTTTTAAAAGTTTCGAGATCTTGAATCGTTACATCTTCCTCTAAAAAATTGCGTGTGAAAAAAAGATATTTACAAATGGTAAACACAAAAGCACAACATACATACAATATATTAATATAAAATGTAATAAAATTAGTAAATAGCTTATAATTTAAAGCATGTTTGTCTATTTGTGTAAGATTTTGTATAACTATGTACATATACACAAAAAAATACATACTATTTGCAAGTAACTATTACTTGTTCTAAGTATTTAATAAGTTTGGATATCCGCAAATCTATCGTAAACTAATTATAAGCATGATATTTATACTTAAAACAGATTCTGGATCTGAGCAAGTTTAGTAGTTCAAACAAGAATATTCAATTAATACAAATATAAATATTCTGGGGTTAATATAATCAAATTAATCACATGTAGCTTTTCTTCAATAAAGTTTTGTAATATTCTTGAAATAAGAATAAATTCTTGTTTTGAATACAAATGATGAACTTTTTTAATACTTGTGACAAGTATATCGTAAAACTATTATTAAGAAAATATTCTTTACTGAAGAAAACTTTTACTTAAACAAAATAAAATAAAATGAGTAATTGTTTTTCTTGCCTATAGAATGATATTTTTCTGTGTGTATAAAGATGTAAATTTTTTCGGACCGAAAATATTAAAAGCGATTGGTCTTTTCTGATCAAAAGTACTGCTAAGGATCGGAACTTTCCGGAAAGTTCCGATTCTTCGTTCCAATCGCTTTTAATATTTTTGGTCAGAAAAACTTTACATCTTTATACGTATATAATTATACATATATAGTTATAAAATATAGCTTATGCCTAAGGGAAAGTAAAATGCATGCATAGAAAACATATTTTTCAAGAATATATATAAACATGCATATGAGAAACAGATATTACTCACCGATAAGAATTTTGATTACTTCTTCTTCTACCATGAGTTCTTCAAGAACAGATCGAATCGTTGGAACTGTACAGTTCATTATGAACAGTTCTATAGGCTCGCTTCTTAAGTTGCAGGAAATAATAATCTTCATTGGAAGATACACACTGCACAATCACAAAGAATATTGCATTACACTGTTCACAAATAATATACGTATTGAATCATACTGCGCACGTAAACGCTGCTTCGACGATGTCATACGCACTACATAGCGTATTGCGCGTTTCGAATCTAGCGTCACTATTGTAAGAAGGGTGTCAGGATTGTTAAGGGCAACGGAATGGGGTATGGCGTAGTTGTGAGGCAGCAAGGAATCACACACGGCGTAATTAACAACACTTTATTTGGCGCGAACGTATTCGGGTGCGTCCCGAGACCGCAGTACCGCACGCGGGATGTTTTTTGTGCAAGAGACAAAGGACGACTCGAGGACACACACACGAAGATCCGAAGCGAGTCCGTGTGGCCTCGCTATCACGTGATTAGCTGACCAATAGGCGCGAGGATGACGCAACGTCTGTCGACTGAAGCGTCATTAAGAACCGCGCGTAATTCAAATGAGGTGTATGTCGATGTCAGACGTTTACACTATACAGGCTCGTGTACGCTTGGTCCGTCCGATCGGTACAGCCGTTAGGCCGGTTCTACAATACGTCATATGTCGCTGTCGGATATCGTAACGCAGCCGATGATCCAATGAGAGAATTTCTTTTTCGAAAATAAATTATTCTCAATGGACCATCGGCTGCGTAACGATATCCGACAACGACATACGATGTATTGTAGAACCGGCCTTAGCATGACCAATCGCAAGTTGCCTTAAGGAGGCTCTCCAGATATTTAAAAATCTAGCCATCAAACCCAGATTGAAACCCCTGGTAAAATAAGGCTCGACGAACCGTCAGTTAAAATTTCAGGGCAAGTTGCCGATGAAAATCAAAAGAAAAATGCAATTGAAAATCGTGATTTTAACATAGGCCTTATGGAGAATTTCAGTTTTTGCACCGGAAGTCATAGCTTTTCTTAGCCCAAAATCTGGCCACACTACACAGAAACTGAGCTTAGATAGTTGAGTTAATGCTCTTTCAAATGATATCGCGAAAATAAAAGGTTGCTGAACATATACGAAAGATATTTATTGTTGAAAGTAGATTCCACAGCAACCGGAGGTTATACCGACGTTCTGTCTGCTGACGTACGAGCGCGCGAAATTCAAATATATCAGTAAAGACAATTTAAGACTTGATTACCACGAAGTATTTTAATCTTTCAAAAATTAAAGATTGATGAAATATTATTGTGAAAAAATATTGTATTAGGTAATAATTTTATAAAATGTTAAAGAATAAAAAACAAAGTAATCGTAGAGAAAATTTTTTATTTATCAAATATTTTCTCGGTGATTAACAAGACTAAAAATATTATAAAACATTTTTCGAACTCAAGAAGTTATTAATTTGACAAAAATTTAATAAAAATACTTATTTAAATATCATTTGACTAGTAATCATCTTATACATTCAATACAATAAATCTTATACAGTAAATATTTTGCAAATTTTGTTGATTACTTTTTTATTTGTAGTAACACGTGGCTTTCCGCCAACATTTTCGCTCATCAAAAACTGCAAGCCTTTTTCACCTCCAGTTTTAAAAGTTTCTACTAATACAGTTTTGTTTATTTGAGCTTTAGCCATTTTCGTCATCATTCCACTTGTAATATTATTTTTGTACTCCTGGAGGGAAGATTTATTCAAAGCTACTGTCACTTTATCATTCTCACTTTTCAATAAGTAACTTATACTTTTTCAAAGTTGTTTGAGATACAGGTGGAACGTCCAGTGTTGATAAAAGAGTATTTAGTTGTCTCTCTCCAATACCGCTGTCGATCATTCCTGCAAGATATGATGCATCAATTATGTTTCTTATTGTAAAAAATAAATTTGTACAAAACATTAACAACAAACCTAAAGCTACAGCTGAATTTACTGCAAACCCCTTGCTTGTTGACACTTTTGGATCTGTATATACATTATATGACTTGCCACATTTGGTACAAGGTACTGTGAAAATACTTGCAAGACCATTTTTTGATTCATCTGTTCTGTCAAGTATAGACAAAGGGAGATTACATTGATTACAAAATAAATCTAATCCAAAAGTATCTATGTCGATAATTCTGCGAGTTGGTTCAATTTCTTCACTCTCGATTGGCCTGACATTTTTCTCTTGATTGAAGTGACATTCGTCTTTCTGGAAATAACATAAAAATATATTATACATTTGTCATTTATAATTTAATTGAAAATAAGTTCATGATAGATTGGCGATACTTTATCAACGTATTTATTTACTTTCAATGTCAACACTAACCTCTCTCTTTTCAGCAAATCGCTTTACCGTGACAATCGTAAGTTTTTCCCTCGCCTTCACTACTATTTCTTTTGCAAACTGTCCCCGTCTCTTTCCTCTTTTTCTTCTCACAACGTGGAGTTCTTTACTCATGTTTTCTAAACAGCTTATTGTAAAAAATATGTGTACAATGTGTGAACACGTTGTGTACTGCTTAGTTTAGCAGACTATAAGCGCGCCGCGTATGCGACGATGTAGAAATAACCTGACTAATCAATAGACTTTCCTTACTAATATTTTAGACATGAATATACCATAATAATTGGATTGTTTGAGATATCATTGGTTATAAAAAATTATTTTATGAATTTACACACCAATTTTACGAAATATTAAAAACTTTTAAATTATTAATAAATATACATGAATTTGACTACTCTGGTAGGCTGGAGAGCCTCCTTAAATGTATTGCGTAGTTCCATCGGATATTACACTTCATCGGAAAACAAATTTGGATCGTATACTTTATCGGATATTTTCTCGAATATTGTTCGGTTTCTTATAGTTCGTCGGATATATTTTAATCGGATATAGTACATTAGATCGGATATTCAGCTTGATCGGATAAAATACTTTGTTTTTATCCGATCAAGTGCAATGTCCGATCATATTGTATATCAATTTGAACGGATAAATAAATCACGACTCATTATCCGTTCAAATTTAATTGGAAATTATATTTCATCGGATAAAGGCATACATCACTTCATCGGATAGTCCCAAATCCGTTCAAAATAGATCGGATAACATGTTCGAACGGTTTTTTCCGATCAAAAATGCTGGATTTTTCTCTCAGTGTAGGATCATCAATTGAAGGAAAATTACAGAGATGGGTCGTAGACTTTTGAAATATTATATTATAATTATTTATATTTTATTTATTATTATTATTATAATTATAATTATTATAATTATTTATATTTTATTTATTATTATTATCAGGAGACGCGGTAGCGTCTCCGGCCATGTTCAATGAGACGCTACAAGTCTCTTATCCAGAACTTTTAGAATCGATTTTTTGGGGGTACAGAACTATTAAAATATAAAAAATTTTGAAATGCATGTAGCATATTCTGAAAGGTGGCATCGCCACGAGTAAATTAAGCCAAAAAAAAAAAATCGGTCAAGCCGTTCTGGACATACAAACGGTCAAAAATTGATGTGTTCATGAAAAATTTTCTTCTTCTCTGTCAGCAGTCATATGTACACTGCTCTTCTTTCTTACCTTTCACTCACATCTTTTTTTTTTTGTTATCGAGGTGGAAATCCTTTATGGATACCCGTGAGGTTCGGGGGAACCCCACGGGTTATGCGGGAGTCTCCGGTAAGCCAGAAAGAACCTAGACTTACCGGCATACCCGCTAAAACCACCCCGGGATAGCCTTCCCGTGCCCTTAGTGAGAGGGGGAGAGGAATCACCTAGTGGCATACGTCTCTCCCCCTCTCGGGCTGGCCCAAGTGACGAAGGGCCTCACCAAGTTATATAAGTTTGGGGGGGGGGAAGCTGGGCTCCAACAGCCCCCCACCACCCTAAAGGGGGACAGATCAGCCGAGAGCCCCCGCTCTCGGCTGGCCCCCGCTGGGAGAGAGAGCCTCTCCCAGCATTTATCCCTCACGAGGGAGAGGGAGTACCTCCTGTAAAAGAGGAGGGTCCCTCTCCCATGGGGGGGAGGTCCTCTGGGTTGGGCCAGGCGCGAACCTAACCCAACCAACTAGCGAGGACCTCAACCCCCAAAATACCTCGTTAGGGAGGGCGGACGCAGAGTCCTCCCCGGGGTTGTATGGCCCGAAGATGAGGACCAGCCCCGGGGAAGGACCCCGCGTCCTCCTAACACGAGTCCCTCCCTAAGGGGGGGAGTAAGCCGGGGGAGCATCCCCTTAAAAGGGGGACCTCCCTCGGGAAAATTGACTCCTGTGAGGGAGTTGAGCCGCTGGGACCCTCTATTTTTACTTGGACCAGACAATTGGTCTGGCCCTCGGGGGACCCAGCGGCTATCAGGCGCCCCTCTGGTGGGCGAAACGGCGATGGGGAATTCTCCTTACCTTCCTCCTAACTGGAGGAGGGGGGACCCCACCGCCGTTATCATCATCACTGTCAGGTGGGGGAGGTGGGAGCACCTCCCCCGTCTAAGGCGCTCCGCCTCCTCCTTCTGCGTCATAACGTTGACGCAGAATTCGGAGACGGCGCGCCATTTATCCTCTCCCTCCAGCATCTGGCGAACCAGAGCTGGGAGGGAGAGGTCCTCGCCAACCATTGCGGTCAAGACTCGGCGCTCTTCAACCCAGGCCGCACACTCCCGCAGAGTGTGCTCGGCCGAGTCTTGACCGGCCGCACAATGGTGGCACGCTGCCGTGTGCTCCCGGCCTATCCTGCTCAGGTACTTGCCGAAACAACCGTGATCGATCAGCACCTGAGTCAGGTGGAACTCCCAGGCCGCGTCCGCGCCTGTCCGCCCATCTGGACAGACAGGGTCGGATGGCGTGGATGGTCCACTGGCCCGCCGTGAGGCCCCCCCAAGGCAGACTGCCAACGGAGGATAGCCTCACGGCGGGCGTCCTTCCTAATTTTGGCCACGACCCCTGGCTTGAGGCGGGCACTCCCGGTACCGTCGACGGCCCTCGTTCGCTTGTAAATAGAGGCGTACGAGGCCGCCAAAAATTCCACCGGGATGATGCACGCCAGGGCCGTGGCCGCCGCGAAGGAAGTTGTGCAGTAGGACCGAGTAAGCCTGACTGTGAGCCGGCGCTGGAGGCGATGTGCCATCATTTGGTTGCGCCGGCTCTTGGCCATAGCCCCGGCCCATACCGGTGCCCCATAAAGGAGCACCGACTGCACAACATTACCGTATAGGCTCCGTGTCTTTGAGCCTGGACCACCCACGTTGGGCAGGAGGCGGCCTAACGCAGCCGCCATCCTGTCCGCTTTGGGGATTGTCTGAGCAAAATGTTGCTCAAATCCCCAAAGCCCATCCAGGATGAGACCTTTCACTCATACCTCCCCCAACTTCCATTCACCCTCCCCTCCCCTCATCCTCCTTTTTCACCATGCCCCCCTTCCTCCCCTCCCCCACCCTCTATTTTTTCATTTTTTTGCTCTATCTCATACTTTTTCATCATCTTTTACCCCCTCTCACTCTCTCACACCCTCTCTGGTGTATTTACCATTTATTAAAAATTTTCAAAAACCACCCCTTGAGGGTGAAATTTAATATCTCAAAAACAGTACATTAAAAAAATACGGTACTTGTGTCGTTAATTAACATTTCTTATGGGGTTAATTTACTGCTCAATAAAAATTTTCAAAAACCACCCCTTGGGGGTAAAATTTAATATCTGGGAAACGGTGAATTGTAAAAATATGAGACATGTGCCGTTAATTAAGGTTTCTTATGAGGTCAATTTACATCCCAAAAAATTTATATATATTTATATAATGGGATATAACAGGGAGTAAAATTTATAACATTGTCCTTTAACTTCAAAAAATTCTAAGTTTTTAAATAAACCTAATAAATAAAATTGAAAGAGATAATAAATATTTTCTTAATTTTTGATCTCTCTATACTAAACGATAAGAAATTAATCCTAATCCATCTCATCCAAATAAAATTCTAAGTAAATTAGGTCTAATGATTATTAATATTATAGACATAATCTTCAATATATAATCTTAAATAAAATATTAATATAAATACTAAAACTATTAAAAATAAATCAGGAGACGCGGTAGCGTTGAATTTTCTGAAACAATCGCGTAGTATCTCTCAATTTATTTGTATATATCAGGAGACGCGGTAGCGTCTCCGGCCATGTTCAAATTTTGGACGCTACAAGTCTCTTATCCAGAACCCTTAAAGTCGATTTTTTGGGGGTACAGAACTATTAAAATATAAAAAATTTTGAAATGCATGTAGCATATTCTGAAAGGTGGCATCGCCACGAGTAAGTTAAGCCAAAAAAAAAAAAATCGGTCAAGCCGTTCTGGACATACAAACGGTCAAAAATTGATGTTTTTCATGAAAAATTTTCTTCTTCTCTGTCAGCAGTCATATGTACTTCTCTTCTCTCTTACCTTTCACTCACACCTCCCCCAACTTCCACTCTCCCTCCCCTCCCCTCATTTCCCTTTCTCACCACGCCCCCCTTCCACCTCTCCCCTCCACCTCACTATTTTTTCATTTTTTCGTTATATCTCACACTTTTTCATCTTTTACCCCATCTCACTCTCTCACAGCCTCTCTGGTGTATTTACCATTTATTAAAAATTTTCAAAAACCACCCCTTGAAGGTGAAATTTAATATCTCGGAACGGTGCGTTGCAAAAATATGAGACATGTGCCGTTAATTAAGATTTCTTATGGGGTCAATTTCCCATTTATTAAAAATTTTCAAAAACCACATCTTGGGGGAAAAATTTAATATCTCGGAAACGATGCATTGCAAAAATACGGGACCTGTGTCGTTAATTAAGGTTTCTTATGGAGTTAATTTACCATTTATTAAAAATTTTTCAAAACCACCCCTTGAGGGTGAAATTTAATATCTCGAAAACGGTACATTGAAAAAATACGGTTCCTGTGTCGTTAATTAACATTTCTTATGGGATTAATTTACTACTCAATAAAAATTTTCAAAAACCACCCCTTGGGGGTAAAATTTAATATCTGGGAAACGGTGCATTGTAAAAATATGAGACTTGTGCCGTTAATTAAGGTTTTTTATGGGATCAATTTACCATTTATTAGAAATTTTCAAAAACCACTCCTTAGGGGAGAAATTTAATATCTCATAAACGGTACATCGCAAAAATACGGGACCTGTGTCGTTAATTAACATTTCTTATGGGGTTAATTTACTGTTCAATAAAAATTTTCAAAAACCACCCCTTGGGGGTAAAATTTAATATTTTGGAAACGGTGCATTGCAAAAATATGAGACATGTGCCGTTAATTAAGGTTTCTTATGGGGTCAATTTACCATTTATTAAAAATTTTCAAAAACCACCTCTTGGGCGTGAAATTTAATGTCTTGGAAACGGTGCATCGCAAAAATACGGGATCTATTTCGTTAATTAAGGTTTCTGGAGTTAATTTATCATTTATTAAGAATTTTCAAATACACTAGTGTAAAATATTCCATTTACTTACTATTTGTATAATAATTTATATAATAATAAAATTTATGTTAATTGAATTTATCGCTTAATCTTTCGTTCTAATGTAGATATTTAATAAAATATTCAATTTACTTACTAAGTAAAATTTATAACATTGTCCTTTAACTTCAAAAAATTCTAAGTTTTTAAATAAACCTTTTAAATAAATAAAATTGAAAGTGATAATAAATATTTTCTCAATTTTTGATCTCTCTATACTAAACGATAAGAAATTAATCCTAATCCATCTCATCCAAATAAAATTCTAAGTAAATTAGGTCTAATGATTATTAATATTATAGACATAATCTTCAATATATAATCTTAAATAAAATATTAATATAAATACTAAAACTGTTAAAAATATATAATACCATGAATATTAATATTTCATTAAGTATTTTTCATTTTATTAAGTTCAGTATTTCATTAAGTTTTTCATTAAATATTTTCCGAATTATAAAGCTCCAAATTTGCAGTACTTTGATATAAAATACAAAATATTTCGTAAAATATTTAGTTTTCGGTAGGTCTTACCCTAATACTTTTGCACAAAATAATAAGACAAAACTATTGGTGCAAAGAATATAGTTATCCTTAAAGAAAAATACGCAATTGCAAATAGCATAACTTTTTTAAAACTTTGCGTTTTTTTTGCACCAATTGATTCATATATCTGTACTTTAAAAAGTAGGTGATATCTCAAAAAATCATAAATGAAAAGGTCAAGCCATGTTCAAAAATAGACCCTCAAGATTTTGAATTTTTACAAATTTAAATGATTATCTAATAATATATCACCATGAAAAATAAATGATATATTATACAAGGTGCCAGTTCAAAGTGAACATACATAAAGTGTATATTATCTAAATAAATTAATAAAATAAATAATATAATAAATTTAATAATATATTACCACGAAAAATAACTGATATGTTATTCAAGGTGCAAATTCAAAATGAACATACATACATAAGGTGTATATAAGTAAAATTGATTAAAATTTGACTCTAAGTGAAAGTACATAAGTGATATGTTATTCTTAGTGCACAAAATATAAAAGTCGTTTATTGAAGTTTGATTTGAAATTTATACAAGCCTGGACAATGAAAAATAGTTGCTTGTAATTCCAGAGTACTAATTTGTTAATGACTCGGAAAAAGAACATGGCGGCCTGCTCTCAAAAAACTTCGATGCGTTTCTCAGTATCCACTTAAGAATAATAATACTTACATTCCGATTCATCCGACATATGTGATTGATATTTAACAGTACTACTAACTTATTGAATAGTCAGAGGCAAGTTGTGTCGGATGAATCGGAATGTAAGTATTATTATTCTTAAGTGGATACTGAGAAACGCATCGAAGTTTTTTGAGAGCAGGCCGCCATGTTCTTTTTCCGAGTCATTAACAAATTAGTACTCTGGAATTACAAGCAACTATTTTTCATTGTCCAGGCTTGTATAAATTTCAAATCAAACTTCAATAAACGACTTTTATATTTTGTGCACTAAGAATAACATATCACTTATGTACTTTCACTTAGAGTCAAATTTTAATCAATTTTACTTATATACACCTTATGTATGTATGTTCATTTTGAATTTGCACCTTGAATAACATATCAGTTATTTTTCGTGGTAATATATTATTAAATTTATTATATTATTTATTTTATTAATTTATTTAGATAATATACACTTTATGTATGTTCACTTTGAACTGGCACCTTGTATAGAGTCAAGTTTTCTGAAGTGGGCCACTAAAAATCCAACCATCGATTTTTAATCGGGTTTTTGGCTAATTTTGTTTATTCATATGATACAAAAATACGTATTTTTTATTTTTGCGAAATTCAACTTTTTAACAATGTTATAAACAATTGAATTTTTACATGCTTTTTTGTTTAAATAGCGATTATTCAGCGAGTTTTAAATAAAACTTTACCAAAATTTAATGGTAAGTACAACATTAGCAAAAGAACATAATAGTGTAATCGATCGATTAAAAATATGTAATTTATTTATAATAAATTAATTTTGCAATAAACAATTTGATATTTAAGCAACTTCTGGATGAGATAAACAATTTTTTTTTTTTTTATTTAAAAGCTTTAACATTAAGCTTCTGATACCTGCAAAAAAATTTTGGTAATATTCATAAGAAACAAAGTTATGAGATTTGAAACATCGTCGCGTAGGTACTGCAGGCGCGCTCGCGCCACGCGTATTTGCGCCTCGCTGGCGAGCTTTCGTCTACTACTATTTTTCTACTCTTATGATTCCGGAATAAATAAAACTTATGAATATACGCATATATTATTTATTATTTACAAACTTTTAATACAATACTATTAGTATAGTTAGAAAAAAATTTACATTCTAAACTGTTCATAGAGAATGGTTTGAAGCAATGATATTGCCTAGTTCCTTTAATCGTTTTAGAAGTAGAAAAACGTGATTCTAATTCTTTTTTATGCTTTTCATATTCGTCCATGGAACTAAAATCAAAATTAATTTTTTTGAAAAAATCACGAGCCCATTCATAAAGTTTTTCTGTCGTTACGATAGTCTTATTTTGTAAGCTCGCACGGTACGCGCTCCTCTTCACGCATCCACCAATACCATCACAGGCGCCCTTCCCGTGTGCCGTAGCAAAGAAGTGCCACTCAGCTTTGATGTCAAAATCTTTTTCATGATGTAATAAATTTAATAAATTGAATCGATTTTTATATTGCGATCCCGCGCCATCAGAAAAATAAAAAATTTTTTTCACGTTTTGGGCGTTAAATTTAGATTTTAAAAATTTGATCATTTTCGAATTATAAAGATGAACTCCAACGGCATCATGATTTTCATACTCGGAAAAAACTACGTAATTTATATTGTTAATAGTATTATTTTTTTTAAAATAAATAACATAAACGTGTAAAGTAGCTTGATCCTTACTCCAATGCTGAGATTGGATTGCATCTTGCACGTGGAAGGAATAGTTTTCGGAGAAGTCTAACGTAACGAGAAATTCGCCATCAGCTAGTAAGTTTTTTATATGTTCTAAATAAGATGTTTGAGCTTTAGCAAGGAAATCGTGTTTCAAAATGTCTGGTAAATCAGCTGCAAGATTTTTCGTAAAAATATCAGTACTTTCTGTTTGTGTGAGCAATTGACACCTGAAATACAACATATACATTTTTAAGGGACAAATAAATATGAATACTTGTAAATATAAATACCTGTCAGTTGTCAGCCATTGATTGTAAGAAATTTTTTTGATCTTGTATTCTCGCAAAGATCGTTTCAAATCTTTTATAATCTGCATCGTTCCAGGACAATTACTGCAGTTTCCCAAAAAACATTCGGCTGATGGAGTATCACAAATAATTTTCTCCAAATAATCGTGATAATTTGTTTTGAAGTCATACTTTTTGTGAGCGAATTCTTCTTTGAGTCCTCGAATTTTCAACCGAATATTACCGTGTATTTTACACACGCAAACATTATGCGTACCTTTAGCTCCTACGGTAATACACTGTTGTGGTCTTAGAGCTTTAAATCCTGATAATGATATTTTCACGTCTGGATATTTACTTAGAAAATTAGTATGTAAATTTTTTAAATCTCCCAATAGTAGGCGTTTCTAAAAAGAATATTTAAAAAATTATTTCTATTTGAAAATTACATAAACGTATTTTTATAATATCGCGAATTTAATTAAAATTATTATTATTATTATTGCAGCTTACCGTTTCATGTTTCCGTTTTCCATTAACGACGATTGACTTGACATCTTTTATTCCCGGCATAACTCGACTGACGTCATCTGAAAGGAAAAATGCTTCGACTTTTTCGATTAGATCGGCACTCAAAGCTCGGCCTTTCTTTTTGTCAGGACGAGCCGAATATCCCTGATCAGCACGCAAATGTTTTGCAATAGAGGCCATGCGTCTGCTTATGCAAAATTGTTTTGCCGTTTTTCTAATCGACCAATCCATTGGGGCTGTTGTCAAAAGCATAATTTTTTCATTCCGAGTTGCTGCTCGAGACAAAGCCACTTTGATGTCACTGATCCACTTATTTAAATCAACACCACTACAATCATTCGATCTGCTACTATTAATTGACTTAATAAGCTTATCATCGTCATCTGACAAATTTAACTGTAATTTTTTCGAAGGTGGTGCAGTCATTATTTCTTGAAATGCAGCCGCAAGCTTCACTCTTTTCATTTTATTATCTATCGCTTGGCATACATAATCTTTATCTTTTGACGATCCTGATTCCACTTCTTCCAGTTCTACTTCCTCTTCTTCTTCTTCCTTTTCTTCTAACACTACTTCTAACCGAACAGACTTTTTATTTAACTTATTTTGGTAAAGCTGTGATCTACACACAGCACAAACGTACAAACCGTAAAACTCACTGAAACAGGTGTCGTAGTTTTCAGAAATAAAACGTAAATTTTTGTAAATACAACTATGATTTTTCTTTTTGAAAGGATTGCAGCAACTACGTGGTGGTGCCATGATAAAAGCAATTACACTTATGCAGATAAACAACAAGCAAATACACAAGTCTAACGAAACGTGGCTGTTTAGGCCGGTACAGAGGCTGTATGCTAGTTTGTCTGCAGTCCTCGATTCGCATTTGTTTGTTATGGTAGATATTTGTTTGCTCAATTCGCATTTTTTTATCGAGGTAGGCATTTGTTTGTAGACACGCGGCATGTTTAAAATTTTATATTTTATTTCAAATGCTACGAAAAGTATATTAAAATTTGTTTAAAACTTAACTAATAATAAATAATATACCCGTGTATTCATAAGTATTATTTATTCCATAATCATAAGAGTAGAAAAATAGTAGTAGACGAAAGCTCGCCAGCGAGGCGCGAATACGCGTGGCGCGAGCGCGCCTGCAGTACCTAAGCGACGATGTTTCATATCTCATAACTTTGTTTCTTATGAATATTACCAAAATTTTTTTGCAGGTATCAGAAGCTTAATGTTAAAGCTTTTAAATAAAAAAAAAAAAATTGTTTATCTCATCCAGAAGTTGCTTAAATATCAAATTGTTTATTGCAAAATTAATTTATTATAAATAAATTACATATTTTTAATCGATCGATTACACTATTATGTTCTTTTGCTAATGTTGTACTTACCATTAAATTTTGGTACAGTTTTATTTAAAACTCGCTGAATAATCGCTATTTAAACAAAAAAGCATGTAAAAATTCAATTGTTTATAACATTGTTAAAAAGTTGAATTTCGCAAAAATAAAAAATACGTATTTTTGTATCATATGAATAAACAAAATTAGCCAAAAACCCGATTAAAAATCGATGGTTGGATTTTTAGTGGCCCACTTCAGAAAACTTGACTCATAATATATCAGTTACTTTTCATGGTGATATATTATTAGATAATCATTTAAATTTGTAAAAATTCAAAATCTTGAGGGTCTATTTTTGAACATGGCTTGACCTTTTTATTTATGATTTTTTGAGATTATTTGTATATAAAACTCTCCGGTATTTTTATGAACAGTTTCTTTTCGGTTTTATTTTAACAGAAATAAGATATTTATTTTATATAATTGTTACAATAATGATATTGTTCAAAGAAATGGTCAAAACAAAAATAATTTTTGCACCACGCACAACGTATAAAAGCCATTTTACCACAAATGCTGCATTTTGGTATATTCTTTTCTTCTTTAAAATAAAATAAATTGATTGGATTCTCAAACTTTTTCGGCCTTGTTGATAAATAACCACTTTTATACCAACTATATTTAAATAAATTTTTAAATCTTGGAGAAGAAAGTTGATTATGTGTCAAAGACTGTAATTTTATGATGTTATTGCCTAAATGTAAATTTACATCGTAATTATAAAATAACATTATCAGAAAAGCTTTGAATAAAATTTTTCCAGATTCTGAAGCCAAAAACATCTAAAGGTTGTACAAAAGCAGTTGTTTTCTTTGGTATTGTTAAAATAGTTACTTGTTTGTCTTTTGGTATATGTTCTATTAATTGTTCTGGACAATGGCCTGTCCATGAATCTAACAATAGCAAACTTTTCTCTTTAGTATTTGGAAGATATACTTCTAAAAACCAATTTTTAAAGTGTTGAGTTGTAAGCTTTCCGGATTTTGAAGCCGCAATGTAAACATTAACAGGTCGAAAAAGGGTTTCTTCTACTCGTGGACCAAATGATCCAGTAATTTCTTTCAAGACTATATATAGAGGCGAAAGAAGAGATCCATCCGCAGATATAATTGGCATAATAGTATAACTGTGACTTATAGAAGATAAAGATTGAATAGTAGCTTCGATTGTCTTTGCTCCCATATTAGCTAATGTTCTTCCAGAATGTATTTCTAGATTAAATCCGCTTTCATCTGCATTATAAGTTGATCCTTCACCAATTACATCAATATGTGGTTTTACAGTTTTCACAAATTCTTCTGCATTTTGACGTATCAGTACATCAGATTGTGAATTAGATTGCGATTTAAATTTTGTTATTTTACGTGATGTAATGTGATGAGCCTTTTTAAAATTCCATATCCACCAATGTCCTGCTCTAAACGTAGTAAAATCAACTTGCTCTTTTGCTTCTAGCGCCCACCTTCGTAAATCTATATCATGAATGATAGATCCTCTATCAATAGCTTCTTGAAATTTTATCAGTATATATATTCAGCAATAAATATCAATTTGTCTCTGTTTGTTCCTCCACGCATTACATACTCTTGCCATCGGTACAATTGCGAAATGTGTTTTACCTATAAAAGAAAAAATCCAATATTTAAATATAAAAAAAAATTATATTAAACATAAGCAAAATTAATGCGAATCGAGTGCAAATAAACATGCGACTCAAAAACGTTATTCCTGACTTCTCTTATTATCAACTTTTTTTTATCAATTATAAACAACTATTTATTATTAATAATAATATTCATTCATCTGCAGTTAGTACTATGCTTATTTCTTAAGAGAATTTACCTTTTTAAAACGATTCTGTACAACAGAAAGGGATAAACGTTTTTTCCCACTATTCCAATATTCCACCGCTTTTCTTTTATAATTTAAATCTACACTTCCACCTTCGTCATCTATAATACAAATTTCATCTTCGTAGCTGTCTTCTTCAGTATGAAAATCATACGAATCTACAAGTTGTACATCATGAGGTTCCGATGGATCATCAAAATCAAGTCCCCAATCGTATTCAATTGTATCATAATCGTTTATAGAATTTCTTATCAAGCTGGAAATTGCATCGTGGAGTTCTACTTCGCGATGATTAACGGGAGTGACAGCCAGATTTGCAATGTGGAACGTTGTAATTAACAAATTTATAACGTTTGCTACATTTATAACCATTTTGACACAAATGCTTGAGTAACGGTTATATGAAAATTTTTTGCGTAAAGTATCACACGCACAACACGTTAAATAACATATGAATGAAATGCAGAAAGAGATGGCTTTTATACCAACTAATCTTTCAACCTTTGAACCACTCAATGATTCAATAACATCCTTATTGTTAGACTTTGATACTCTCTTAGACTTTGATACTCTCTTAGACTTTGATACTCTTACAATCAGAAACATATATACCGAAGAGTTTTATATACAAATAATATGACCAACAGTAATGCAAGTCATATTTCTGTATTGCTTCTTATAAAATGTTCCATTTTTTAAAAGAAACAGTAGAATATCTTAAAAACGAAGCAGCTGACAAAAATGGTCAGATGAAAGTTAGTATGTAATTAGTATCATATAATTACGCATGAAATAAATCGATTTGACTATATTTAGGTGTATTCATTTTCATTCGTGTTTCATTCATAAATATAATGATGTTTATATAAATAGGAAATATTACATGTACGTTATAGTACACCCGTTTATTTCGTTGCGTTGGATCATCTAGACGATAATCTTTAATGTTTCTTTACCAAAGATTTAAATAAGTAATTATTTTCTTGACGAATTTAATTTTCCTCTCGCGATATACATATATATCATATGTATTATGATATATACATATATTATGATAACTATATTATATATAACATGTGTAATATACAAAAATCACTAACGTGATTAGGTTTATTATAAACATCTGTTTTATCATATTTTTGTATTGCGGAAAGTTATAGGAGAAAGAGAAGCTCTGTCGTAGCCAAGTAGCGAGTCGATAAAGTTGAGAGTATGCCTATAAGGGCGTAAAAAAAATACAATAAATAAAAATTTATGTGCTAATTTTAAAAACTATAAAAGAATAATTGTATGAAAATATATATAAACACTATATATGGGACGTTCCACGTCAACCGGATCAGTGCTGCGACCAAAATTTAAAGCGACGAAAAAATACATATGAGGTCTCAATTTAAAGCTTGAACAAAGAGCTACAAAAAGCTATATGCGCCTTAGCAAAAACCAAGATGGCGACGTCAATATGGCGGCCATAAACTCAAAATTTTTGATCAATCAACCGGCTCAGTGCTGCCGCCAAAATGTTCAGCGACAAATAAATTCGTATAATGGCTTATTTTGAAGCTCGGACTCAAAACTTTTAAAAGCCGTATGCACATTTGCAAAAATCAAGATGCCGGGTCCAAGATGGCCGATTTTTCGCCAAAATTTGATGTAAAAGCCTTTAAAAACACCAGATTTGTTTGAAAATGGATCGACAGGGATTTTTAAGGTCACTTCTCTCAAATCTGGTGTGATAGGTTTCAAATCACAAAATGGCGGATCCAAGATGGCCGACTTTTCATCAAAATTTGATGTAAAAGCCTTTAAAAACACCAGATTTGTTTGAAAATGGATCGACAGGGATTTTTAAGGTCACTTCTCTCAAATCTGGTGTGATAGGTTTCAAATCACAAAATGGCGGATCCAAGATGGCCGACTTTTCATCAAAATTTGATGTAAAAGCCTTTAAAAACACCAGATTTGTTTGAAAATGGCTTGGGAGGGATTTGTAAGGTCACGTCTCAAATTTGGTAGGTTCCAAATCACAAAAAAGTGGATCCAAGATGGCCGACTTATGGCCTATATTCGAATCACTTGTTTAGCAACAGCAGACTTCTTTGAAAATGAATAAATACTGATTTTTAAGAAAAATTATTATAAATTTGGAGTCAAAAATTTCAAATCTAGTTGATGTGGTAGTAATCAATCATTATTCAGAGTCAAAAAGAAGGCTACATAAACTCTAATACTGAATAATAATTGTATTGTCTTTTGCATCAGAGTACCGCTTTACCTTCAATTTGTTATCGGTAGTTGGAATAAATGCATGACTGCTTTGAATCTTTGTCACAGCAGGTGGATTAGGGAATTTTTTATTTAGTGACTTTGATAATTTCTGATGTTCCTCTTTGGTGTAATATAAAAACTGTATGTTCTTGAATTTTTTTTTAGCCCATGTGAAGAGATCACTCGAATTTAAAATAGCATTTTTGGGTTCAGCTTGTAAACTATATCGAGTAGCCTCACTTTTCAGACAAGCTCCAAGACCATCGCAAATGCTTTTTCCATGTGACGATGCATGGCAGTGCCATTCCGCTTCGATTCCAAAATCTAGCTTATGATATGTAAGATGCATCATTTGAGTTCTATTCTTAAAATGCTGCTTAGCACCATCTGATACGTAATAAATTTTTTTTACTTTTGGACATACTTTTTTGATCTCCGGTATTACCTTCTGCTGCATTAAATAGACCGCCGTTGCATCATGAGTAGTGCAATTTGAAAGTAAAATGATGCTATGATGTTTTAACTCCTTAGAAGAGCGATAGTAAAATGCAACAGTAAAAACGGAACATTGATCATTGTTGTAATGGAAGGCCTGCGCTGCGTTTTGAGCAACGTAAGCATAATTTTCCGCAAAATCGCATTGTAACAATATTTCATCTTCTCTCAAATTTTCCTTTTTGTTAGATATAAATTTACATTGTTCTTTTGAAATAAAACTATGAGTAATAAGGACTTTTAAGCGATTACACAATTCCTCCACAAATTCATCTGAGGGAAGACATTCTTGTTTGAGGGTACATCGATCAGTAGATTGCCATGTGCTAAATATTACTTGCTCTATGCTACTTTGTTCTAATAATTTCAGAACAAGTTCGGAAAGCTTCTCCATATTAGGACAATTCTTACATTGCAGCAAATGACAAGCAGCTGTAGGTCTTTTACAAAGAATAAATTCCAAACAATCTTTGTAGTCACCTAATTTAACCCCAAAATTTCTGCTTAAATTTTTGAGATTTACAGCGTCAATCATTAGTTTAACGTTCTGATGAGTCGTACAAACACAGACGCTGTGTGTACCTGACGCTCCAGCTAAGACACACCATTTAGGCCGCAACTCAGCAAATTTAGATAAACCAATAGGATACTGTGGATACTTTTCCTTGAACATCGAGTGCAAAATTTTGACATCATACAGCATTAAATGCTTTTGTTTTATTTCTTTATGACCACCAACTTTTACAGTAACAGTTTCTTTCTTGTGGGGCATGATGCGGCTGTTTGTATCATTTTCGTAAAACTCAATTACTTTCGAGACAGTTTCTTGATCTACATTTTTTCCCTTCTTGAAAGGTGGTACTGATAATACTCCACTTGAATTTTTCAACTCCTTGGATTGTTTGGCCATCCTATAAGAACATTGAAATTCTTTACTGATTTGACGAATACTCCAACAATCGGGGGCTATTGTGAGTATAGATTTACGCAAAGGATCATTGTCAGGTAAATTTAGGAATTTCTCTTTTAGCCCATTCAAAAGTTCTTCTAATTGTTCTTTTCTAGATTTGCATATTCGTTTAGACGAAGGTTCTTCCGAAGAGTCGTCAAATTCCATCGAATCTTCCATAACATTACTTTCTACAGAGACATTACTTTCAAGAGAACCATTACTTTCCAAAGAATGATCTTTTTGAGTTTTGTAAAAAGTCTTCCTGCAATCATAGCATATTTTTGATCGTGGATGTAAACTTGGATACACTTCCAAAACAGCTTTTGAAATCTTCCTCAAGTCTTTGCCACAATGTCCTTCTTTCCCCAGTGGGTTACAACATCTCTTAGAATGAAGCTTCTGTACCTTTTTGATGTCTTCTATTGTATCTGCCATGTTCGAAAACAGCGTTACGAAAACAGAGTTATGAAAATCTACAGCAATTGCATAAAGAATATTCAAAAGAAAACTAATATTGAAGAGAAAGTCGCCAACTATCCTGAGAAGGACTGTTGAAAACTTATTGCCACTCCTCTACAAGACACTATTGAAGCAGTCGCCAAATATTTTGAAAAGAAATGTTGGACGAGCGATGGATCAGAGCACTTCTAACAACAAATGAGCCGCCGCGAGCAATAACAACAGATACGTTCGAACGCGTCGTTTGCCTCTCCTCGTTCCAGATAAAAGGGCGAGAAAATCATCTTAAACAAAAAAGTCTAAAAAACACAAAAATAAAAATTGTTTCGAATAGAGCTGGTACAGACGCAAATTAAAAAATGAAATTTTACTCATCACAAAAATAATTTTATTTTACTCATCACAAAAATAAAATTATTTTTGTGATGAGTAAAATTTCATTTTTTAATTTGCGTCTGTACCAGCTCTATTCGAAACAATTTTTATTTTTGTGTTTTTTAGACTTTTTTGTTTAAGATGATTTTCTCGCCCTTTTATCTGGAACGAGGAGAGGCAAACGACGCGTTCGAACGTATCTGTTGTTATTGCTCGCGGCGGCTCATTTGTTGTTAGAAGTGCTCTGATCCATCGCTCGTCCAACATTTCTTTTCAAAATATTTGGCGACTGCTTCAATAGTGTCTTGTAGAGGAGTGGCAATAAGTTTTCAACAGTCCTTCTCAGGATAGTTGGCGACTTTCTCTTCAATATTAGTTTTCTTTTGAATATTCTTTATGCAATTGCTGTAGATTTTCATAACTCTGTTTTCGTAACGCTGTTTTCGAACATGGCAGATACAATAGAAGACATCAAAAAGGTACAGAAGCTTCATTCTAAGAGATGTTGTAACCCACTGGGGAAAGAAGGACATTGTGGCAAAGACTTGAGGAAGATTTCAAAAGCTGTTTTGGAAGTGTATCCAAGTTTACATCCACGATCAAAAATATGCTATGATTGCAGGAAGACTTTTTACAAAACTCAAAAAGATCATTCTTTGGAAAGTAATGGTTCTCTTGAAAGTAATGTCTCTGTAGAAAGTAATGTTATGGAAGATTCGATGGAATTTGACGACTCTTCGGAAGAACCTTCGTCTAAACGAATATGCAAATCTAGAAAAGAACAATTAGAAGAACTTTTGAATGGGCTAAAAGAGAAATTCCTAAATTTACCTGACAATGATCCTTTGCGTAAATCTATACTCACAATAGCCCCCGATTGTTGGAGTATTCGTCAAATCAGTAAAGAATTTCAATGTTCTTATAGGATGGCCAAACAATCCAAGGAGTTGAAAAATTCAAGTGGAGTATTATCAGTACCACCTTTCAAGAAGGGAAAAAATGTAGATCAAGAAACTGTCTCGAAAGTAATTGAGTTTTACGAAAATGATACAAACAGCCGCATCATGCCCCACAAGAAAGAAACTGTTACTGTAAAAGTTGGTGGTCATAAAGAAATAAAACAAAAGCATTTAATGCTGTATGATGTCAAAATTTTGCACTCGATGTTCAAGGAAAAGTATCCACAGTATCCTATTGGTTTATCTAAATTTGCTGAGTTGCGGCCTAAATGGTGTGTCTTAGCTGGAGCGTCAGGTACACACAGCGTCTGTGTTTGTACGACTCATCAGAACGTTAAACTAATGATTGACGCTGTAAATCTCAAAAATTTAAGCAGAGATTTTGGGGTTAAATTAGGTGACTACAAAGATTGTTTGGAATTTATTCTTTGTAAAAGACCTACAGCTGCTTGTCATTTGCTGCAATGTAAGAATTGTCCTAATATGGAGAAGCTTTCCGAACTTGTTCTGAAATTATTAGAACAAAGTAGCATAGAGCAAGTAATATTTAGCACATGGCAATCTACTGATCGATGTACCCTCAAACAAGAATGTCTTCCCTCAGATGAATTTGTGGAGGAATTGTGTAATCGCTTAAAAGTCCTTATTACTCATAGTTTTATTTCAAAAGAACAATGTAAATTTATATCTAACAAAAAGGAAAATTTGAGAGAAGATGAAATATTGTTACAATGCGATTTTGCGGAAAATTATGCTTACGTTGCTCAAAACGCAGCGCAGGCCTTCCATTACAACAATGATCAATGTTCCGTTTTTACTGTTGCATTTTACTATCGCTCTTCTAAGGAGTTAAAACATCATAGCATCATTTTACTTTCAAATTGCACTACTCATGATGCAACGGCGGTCTATTTAATGCAGCAGAAGGTAATACCGGAGATCAAAAAAGTATGTCCAAAAGTAAAAAAAATTTATTACGTATCAGATGGTGCTAAGCAGCATTTTAAGAATAGAACTCAAATGATGCATCTTACATATCATAAGCTAGATTTTGGAATCGAAGCGGAATGGCACTGCCATGCATCGTCACATGGAAAAAGCATTTGCGATGGTCTTGGAGCTTGTCTGAAAAGTGAGGCTACTCGATATAGTTTACAAGCTGAACCCAAAAATGCTATTTTAAATTCGAGTGATCTCTTCACATGGGCTAAAAAAAAATTCAAGAACATACAGTTTTTATATTACACCAAAGAGGAACATCAGAAATTATCAAAGTCACTAAATAAAAAATTCCCTAATCCACCTGCTGTGACAAAGATTCAAAGCAGTCATGCATTTATTCCAACTACCGATAACAAATTGAAGGTAAAGCGGTACTCTGATGCAAAAGACAATACAATTATTATTCAGTATTAGAGTTTATGTAGCCTTCTTTTTGACTCTGAATAATGATTGATTACTACCACATCAACTAGATTTGAAATTTTTGACTCCAAATTTATAATAATTTTTCTTAAAAATCAGTATTTATTCATTTTCAAAGAAGTCTGCTGTTGCTAAACAAGTGATTCGAATATAGGCCATAAGTCGGCCATCTTGGATCCACTTTTTTGTGATTTGGAACCTACCAAATTTGAGACGTGACCTTACAAATCCCTCCCAAGCCATTTTCAAACAAATCTGGTGTTTTTAAAGGCTTTTACATCAAATTTTGATGAAAAGTCGGCCATCTTGGATCCGCCATTTTGTGATTTGAAACCTATCACACCAGATTTGAGAGAAGTGACCTTAAAAATCCCTGTCAATCCATTTTCAAACAAATCTGGTGTTTTTAAAGGCTTTTACATCAAATTTTGATGAAAAGTCGGCCATCTTGGATCCGCCATTTTGTGATTTGAAACCTATCACACCAGATTTGAGAGAAGTGACCTTAAAAATCCCTGTCGATCCATTTTCAAACAAATCTGGTGTTTTTAAAGGCTTTTACATCAAATTTTGGCGAAAAATCGGCCATCTTGGACCCGGCATCTTGATTTTTGCAAATGTGCATACGGCTTTTAAAAGTTTTGAGTCCGAGCTTCAAAATAAGCCATTATACGAATTTATTTGTCGCTGAACATTTTGGCGGCAGCACTGAGCCGGTTGATTGATCAAAAATTTTGAGTTTATGGCCGCCATATTGACGTCGCCATCTTGGTTTTTGCTAAGGCGCATATAGCTTTTTGTAGCTCTTTGTTCAAGCTTTAAATTGAGACCTCATATGTATTTTTTCGTCGCTTTAAATTTTGGTCGCAGCACTGATCCGGTTGACGTGGAACGTCCCATATATATAAACATGAATAGATACGTATTAACAAACAATATTTACAAAATATTGATACCTATAAAACTGCAACGATTAATAGTTCACACAATTTAATTAACGGTACACCGTATTAACATTACACCGTTAACAGGATTTGTTATATTATACATGCGCCATTGTGCATTTTTAGACATTTTATACAAATCTCCTATCATATAATATGAATAATTTGTAGGAACATATAAAAAATTAGTAGAGATGCTGTTTAGGAGAGTAATTGTAAAACAATCAATAATTTTGCCATCTATCCATTTGTTGTCTTTCAAAGAACAAAATTCTTCTGCAATAAGATTATAAGTATCAAATCCTGTTACCGGTGCATTTGTTATTGAGCCATACTGTCCGATTGTAAAACTAGGTTCCTTTGATTCAAAATAATATTCTACATCCAAAAATAGACCGTTATGAAGCGCGTTAGCATGAGTTGAACTTTCACTTAAATTAAATTTTGATAAATCCATTGTACCAGTACTTTGACTAGATAAAGGAGTACTTGTGCAAAAATTATATTTTTTTGCTATTTGTCCTAATGAGCGACCTTCAAAATGACTGTACAAAGGCTTCTGCTTCTTTTGCCACGTTTCTTCTATTAATGGTTCATTAATGTTCTCTACATTACAATACGATACCTTACTTTTTCTGCATTTCTTTACAGGCATGTTTAATTTTAATTCTGCGCAAAGTTGTGCAGTATAATCTTTCATTTTTTTAACAAATCGTCCAATCTTTAAATTAACTTCATTGCGTAATACATTTTTTTTAACAATATTGAAAAAACTTTCTACATTTGCATTGCTTAATCGAATTGTACCAGGTGTAATCAGTTGTAATAGTAACGCAGACCACATTGGAGCAAAAGGCATGTAATGATTCGTAATATAATCAGCAATTTCTGGAGCATAATATTTATTATCTTTAACGCTGTTATCTTGAACAATATTTTTTAAATCACACAATTTCGATATGTATCTTTTAAAAAACGGCGAATCGATAAAAATTCGACCTTCTAGTTTATAATTTTTGTCAAAAATGTCTGCGTTACTCTCCACATCTGAATTTACATGATCTATTTCCTTTTCATATTTATATTTTGTACGAAAGTTATTGATATCATTAATACTTTTATGAGCCTCTTTGGAACAACATGTCAATAATATAGTCATAAATTATTCTAGTTTTAAGGCTTTCGTGGCCATCGTTGATATCGTTAACCGAGAGGGTTTCCGGATGGATGCCACGTGCGTGTTGGGCACTTTGCCGACGTTTCGCAAACATTGCAGCTTGCATCATCAGGGCTAGGAGCTCCGATTCTGAGCTCTCTTCGGTTGCGGTAGTCCTTATATACCCCCGTTGTTCTTGGTGGGGAGAGGGGGGGTTGATTTGGTCAGCCAATCAGAATGTTTTAATTGATCGGCCGGTCAATTAAAAAACCCGGGAGGACGGTATGCCAAATAGGATTTACTTGAAGACCTTTGTCACGGTTGAGGTTGTCAGGATGTTTCAAAATTTCCAGACCTTCACGATATTTTCTGGCGAAATAGCTTTGTGAAGGGGCCAGTCTGGTGGACTTATCGTACTGCACGGAATGTCCAGTCTCCATCCAGTGCTCAGCTAAAGCTGATTGAGAAAAGTGGCTGTATTTGGCACACCGCTGGTGTTCCTTGATCCGTGTACTGATCTTCCTCCCGGTTTCTCCTATGTACACTTTTCCGCAGGCGCAAGGTATTTTGTAGACACCTGGTGTTTCCAGGCGTGGTTTTTGATCCTTGGGATTTGGGAGTAACTGAGAAATCTTTTGGGGCTTGAAGATCACTCTAATGTTATGTTTACTCAAAATTCTGCCTATGCGCTCCGTCGTACCTTGAAGATACGGAAGGACAGCCGTCTTTTTCTTTTCTCTCTCTTCATCTAGTGTTTCGGTGTTGTTGAGACTAGAGATTTTGTTCTTCAATCTCTTGGTTGTCTGATTGATGCTTTTGCTGCTGTATCCATTCTTAGTCAAGGCCTGATTAAGATGTTTTAATTCTTCATCCAGAGAAGTTGGTTAAGAGATTGTGAGAGCTTTGTATATCAACGAACTGATAACTGAATTCTTTTGCGAAGGATGGTGATGGGAGGTTGCGTGAAGATACCGGTCAGTGTGGGTTGGTTTTCGATAAACCTGATGGCCTAAGGTGCCATCACCGTTTCTTCGAACCAACACATCTAAAAAGAGGATTTGGTTCTTTTGTTCTACCTCCATTGTGAACTTAATGTTCGGGTGTTGGGAGTTGAGGAAGGCGAAAAAGAGTGGGAGAGTTTTTCTGCCGTGACTCCATACAACAAATGTGTCATCCACATATCGTAACCACGTGGAGGGTTTAAGAGGTGCGTTCTTCAGGATTTCGTTTTCGAAATGTTCCATGAAGATGTTCGCAATGATAGGGGAAATAGGGGATCCCATTGCTGCTCCAGAAGTTTGTTCAAAGAACTCTCCTTGAAACTGGAAGTAGGTCGAGGTTAGGCAATGTTCTATTAATGGAAAGAGGTTGGCAGGGAGTCTATCGGACTTTTTAATAATGTCCAATGTATCCTGGACTGGGACATTTGTGAACAATGAAACCACATCAAAACTTACCAGGATGTCATTGGGTTTTGTTTTGATTTTAGCAATTTTGCTCACAAAATCGATAGAGTTCTTGATGTGAGAATCATTGAGACCAGTGAGTTCTTGGAGAGGTTTGGTGAGGTAGCGGGCTAATTGGTAGGTGGGTCCACCGATATTGCTGACAATGGGACGTAGGGGCACTGATTCTTTATGAATCTTAGGAAGACCGTAGAGTCTGGGAGCCGAGGATTCCCGGGGGATTAAGTATTTAATAGTTTCAGGAGGGAGACCTGCATTCTTGAGGAGAGAGGATGTTTTTTTCTCTATGGTCGGGTTACGTTTAAGTTTTTATAAACGTTGCAATCCGAGAGCATAGCATTGACCTTATTACAATAGTCTTCCTTGTCCATTACCACTGTGGCATTTTCTTTATCCGCTGGCAGAATTAGAATGTTCTTATTCTGTCTCAAATTTTGGAGTGCCAAGCGTTCTTCTCTGCTGATGTTTTGGCTGGGAAGTTTTGCCTTGCGGAGGATGTTGACTGACCGTTGTCTAATGTCGTTGCTTGCTTCGGGTGGGAGGTGGAAGATAGCCGTTTCAATTTGGCTGATAATTTCTTCCGTAGGAATGCTAGTGGGAGTGACCGCGAAATTGTGTCCTTTTGAAAGTACAGAAACTTCGGATGGGGACAGGACTTGACTGCTAAGGTTCTTGACTGTGTGTGTTGGAGACAGGGTTTCAACCTGTGGAATGAGTTTATTATATTTTTCTTTCTGTTTTTGTTTTCTCGCCTCAGCAGAGCGGACAGCTTGTTCGTGTGTAATACGTTCAAGTGTTTGCCACAGCTCCGGCTTAAGAGAGTCAGAAAGAGAAAGGTGTAATCCAAAGAGTTTTTGGGAGGTCTCGGCTATGCTTTTCTTGGTTGCCGAGATTCTTTCCTTGACTAACCGTAAAGATGCTTGTCGTAGGATGACTTTTGCCTGGTTGGAGGTTGGCAAAGAGTTTTTTAATTGAAAACATTTAGGTACCACCTGATGATCACGGCACCGTTTTAAAAATGCTAAGGAGCACAGTTGGACGTGCAAGGACTTCCTGAGCTTGGTAAATAAATTTACCGACCCTAGGATAGCCTCTCCGTGAAGGCGTTAGTTTTATTCTAGTTTTAAGGCATACCGTCCTCCCGGGTTTTTTAATTGACCGGCCGATCAATTAAAACATTCTGATTGGCTGACCAAATCAACCCCCCCTCTCCCCACCAAGAACAACGGGGGTATATAAGGACTACCGCAACCGAAGAGAGCTCAGAATCGGAGCTCCTAGCCCTGATGATGCAAGCTGCAATGTTTGCGAAACGTCGGCAAAGTGCCCAACACGCACGTGGCATCCATCCGGAAACCCTCTCGGTTAACGATAGTCATAAATTGTTCATAGCAAAAATCTAAATCCTCTAAAGTATTGCAATGTATCAGTATACCCATGCACTCTAAAATAAGGCTTTTGTTCTGTACATATTTTACAAATTTGTTAGAAATACTAGATGAAATACGTTTTTGAAAGTGTGCACAGCAACTATGTACAACAATTAAATTTGGACGGATATTTTCTTTTTTACTAAGCATTATATAAACTTCTTCTAAATACTGAGATACTGTTATTTTATTCCATTCGTTCATTATTGCATTCATTAATGCCCAACTCCAATCGACAACTATAATTGAGAATAATGGCCAAGTTACACGTTTTATTTGCAAAAAATGACGAAAAGTTTTTAAAAATATACTTATTGCATTAGTATCGTGTACTGCAGAAATCATTTCAGCTATGGGAAGAATAGTACCATTTTTATTTACTACCATTGCATAATATAGAATGCGTTTGCACTTAATATCTTTTGGTTTACGGACAACAGTACCAGTAGCAGTAGCATCAAAATGAATTATAATATCATTTTTATCCAGTATGTTAATTTGTTCCTCTGTATATATATATACATGTAATGGCAAACCCGTATTTCGTATATATGGATCATTAGATTGTTGATCTACAATATATTTTTGAAATAAGTCTGATAAATCATATGAAGAAAGATGTAAATCATTTCTCTTATTTTCTTCCGATTTTGCTTTTTGATATGTACTAAGCTTACGCAAATTTTCAAAATAACCATCTTGAGCAAGCTCAGAGTTCGTATTTTCTAAAGTTTTTAATTGCAACATTCGAGGGGACATATAATTCATTTTTAATTTTGCCTGATCTCGCGCTTCACCTCTTAAAGTTAAAAAAATTGGACGACCTTTGTGTGTTATTTCTGTACATTTTGTACTGGAAACAAATATATCAACTATAGCGTTATTTAAATTGGTAATATCAAATTTAAATTGTTGTACATGACTGCTGTATCTATACTTTGCATATGCTGTCAAAAAAGTAGCATTACGTCGTATTCCGCCATAAAACTTTAATGGACATGGAAAATTTAGTAAATGCACCATATTGTTTTGGATTGTTTCTCGTATATAATCTTTGTCAATAATTTCATTTTCATCGAAAACTTTATTGCGTTCAATATTAAACTGTCCTTGTAAAATACAAAATTTCTTTCGTATTTCTGATTTTGCGTTGTCTGGAATAAATTCAACGGAACTATCACTATTATTATCACTTATATTATTGTCACTGTAACTTGCGCTGTAACTATTTGTTTTATTTTCAGACTGTATGTCATTATACAATGTTTGGATATTATTTTCATGAAATAGTAATTTAGGCGATTTTGTAGTACGTCGTTGTGGTAAAATTATCGCAAGACGATTCGCTATGTACCGCGTTTAACGTTTTATTATTATTTTCTTCGTGTAACAAGTCTGTTTTCATAATACATATTGTATTGCTGCACTGAGATTGTAAAATATTTCCTACAATATCTCGTATGTTTTGAATATTATTATTCCAGATTTTTTTATAAGTTAAATATTTTTTACGATGAAATTTTTTTTTCTGTTTTCGAAATATCTGTAAAAAAGGAATTCATATTCATAGCACAAATATCATTTCAAGAAAATATTATAATGGAATTTTATAAGAAATGAAAAAAAATTTTTTATACATTTTCATGTATAATTTTTATACATTTTCATGAGACAAAAATATCAAGATACCGTATAGCAAAAAAAATTGGAAAAATATTAATTTATTAACCTATAAAAATGATAATAAATGTTTTTTTTAACACAATTGTGATAAAAAATTACAACTACAAATAAACAATTACAATGTTTTTTGGAAAAAAAAATAATGTTAAACAAGTAAAATTATTTTATCTTTATACTTTCATTCTTTCTAATAGCATTTTTTTTCAGATTGTACTCGTGCAGTGTTTCTATAAGAATAATATTAAAATGTGCACTATTTTCGTGCAAATTTTAACATTGCTTTTATGGAAACACTGCACGAATGCAATCGCCAAAAAAAACGCTATGAAATTCTCTTCAGTTCTAACCTAATATTTTAGAGAAGACACTTACTAATTCGCAAACAGAACCTTTTTCACAAGAATCAAAATTCACATCTTGTACAGATTTTACCACTTTGCATAATATTGCAGCTAGTTTTTTTACTTCATTGCATTCCAAATTTTCGTAATTATCCATATTATTCATGTGATAAACAACACAAAGTGTATATAACTGTACAAAGTAAGAAAGTGTGGACGAATGACTACTGGAAGTGTCGATAACAAATGACTACTGTATGTGGAAACGTCAATAATAAAAAAAAACAACAATCACTCCCTACATTTCACAACAATTGCGTTTCTTTTGTTATCTTATCAGATATAACATGTATTTTTGACTTTTTCATGGTTTCACAAAAATTGATTAGAAAAAGTTAATTAAAAAGATAATCAGAAAGAAAAACGTGTGTTTGTTATAATAAACCTTTATGATAAACCTTTATGAAAATATTGATGATAAACCTTATGAAAATACCTATGATAGAAACCTTAATAAAAAAAAAAATTAAAGAAATGTGTGTAAAAGTAAAATGTCAAAGATATTAACAGTCAAATGTAGCTTTTAAGAAAATCGGACATTTTATACTTAATGACCTAAATAGAAACAATTTTTATCGCTCTCAGATGCAGCATTTTTTAATATGCATAAAATAATACTTTGCTTTTTATTATATTACTTTATACAGGGTTTTTTTTTGTTCACGAGGAGGAAACCTTTTATAGGTACCCCAGAGACCCTGGGGGGTCCCTGGGGTTATGTGGGACTCTCCCAAGAGGAAAACAAGTCCCCCTGGGCCTACCCACTAAAACCTCCCCGGGGTGCCATTCCTTAGCCCATAATGAGGAGTGGGTGGGCATCACCGGTGGAATTCTTCCACCCACCCCTCGGGTTGATCATCAAGAGACGACCTCATTCCTGGGGGGAGAGGAAGACAGAACTTCCTCTCCCCCATTATCTGTCTTACTGGGGAAGGCCCGACACTCCGAGACCTTCCCCCGCCCCTCCCGGATGTTGGTTGGGGGGGCCGTGGTGCCCCAGGGGCCCCAGCCCCCTGAGACGACCACCCCACCGGGAGGGAGACGAAACGGTTCTCCCTCCCGGCTAACTTTACCTGATAGGGGGAAGGATACGAAAGATCCCTCCCCCAGGGGGGAACTCCCTGTTTTTACTTAGAGCACTCAGACATGAGTGCCCCCCGGGAGTTCCCCCCAACCTCTCACCTCCTCACGCCCAACGAGTTAGGCGTGAGAGCTATAAGAAATGTGAGGAGGCCCCCTCAGTGTGCCAGTCAACCAACTGAGTGGTTGACCGGCGTGAGGGGAGCCCTCCTCTCAGCTAGAGATGTGCGGGTCTGAAATCTACCCGTCCGGGGTATTATTGGGGGGGTCCCCCGGTTTACACAAAGGGGAACCCCGCCACTATCAAGGGCGCAAGTGCGCCATACGGCGAGGGGGATCCGCCTTTTTTTTTTTTTATCGATGAGGAAATCCGTTAAGGATACCCTTGGAGTCCGGGGGAACCCCAAGGGTTATGTGGGAGTCTCCGGCTAGGCAGAAAGAACCTAACCTAGCCGGCATACCCACTAAAACCTCACCGGGATAGCCTCGCGTGCCCTAACAGGGGGAGGGAGGGGGATCACCCAATGGCATACTTCCCCCCCTCCCCGGGCCGGCCCGTATTAGCTGGGCCTCGTCTCAGACTCTAAAGTACTGGGGGGAGCTGGGCTCCAACAGCCCCCACCGCCCGTAATGGGGGACAGGTCAGCCGAGAGCCCCCGCTCTCGGCTAGCCCCCGCCGGGAGAGAGCTCTCTCCCGGTTTTAAACCCTCACGTGGGAGAGGGATTACCTCCCCCAAAAAGGGAGGGTCCCTCTCCCTGGGGGGAGGTCAACTCTGAGTTAAGTTAGGCGTGAGCTTAACCCAACCAATTGTCGAGGACCTCGACCCCCATAAAACCTCCTGTTAAGGAGGACGGACGCAGGGAACACCCAGGGTGCATACACCCCTGATGGTAGAACCCCGCGCCCTCTTCACGCAGACCTCCGGGTGGAGGAAAGACCGGGGGAGCATTTCCTTAGAGAGACCTCCCCCGGTAAGAGACAAACTCCTGTGAGGGAGTATTACACCGCCGGGCCCCCTATTTTTACTTGGACCAGGAGTTACCTGGCCCTCGGGGACCCGGCGGAACCTCTCGTGGGAGAGGGATTGCCTCCCCTAAAAAAGGAGGGTCCCTCTCCCTGGGGGAGGTCAGACTCCGGGTTGGCGTTGGAAACCTAACCCAACCACTTACGAGGACCTCAACCCCCAGAACCTCCTGTGAGGTAGGGCGGACGCAGGGAACACCCAGGGGTGCATACACCCCTGATGGTAGAACCCCGCGCCCTCTTCACGCAGCTCTCCGGGTGGAGGAAAGACCGGGGGAGCATCTGCTTAAAAAGGGAGACCTCCCCCGATAACAAACTCCTGTGAGGGAGTATAACTCCTGTGAGGGAGTGTTACACCGCCGGGCTCCCTATTTTTACTTGGACCAGGAATTGCCTGGCCCTCGGGGGCCCGGCGGACCTCACGTGCCCCTAATATGGGCAAAGCGGCGGTGAGGAATTCGCCGCACCCTCCTCCTAATTAGAGGAGGAGGGGGGCCCCACCGCCGCTGTCGTCACTGTCTGCTGGGGGAGGTGGGAGCATCTCCACCTCCCCCCGTCTTATGCGCTCCGCCTCCTCCTTCTGCGTCATAACTTTGACGCAGAAGTCAAAGACGGAGCGCCACTTGTCCTCTCCCTCCAGCATTTTCTTTACGACTGCTGGGAGGGAGAGGTCCTCGCCGATCACTGCAGTGAGGACCCTGCGCTCTTCAACCCATGAGGCACACTCACGCAGAGTATGCTCCGCAGAGTCCTCACTGGCCGCACAGTGATGGCACCGTGTCGTACGTTCCCGTCCAATTCTGTTCAGGTACCGACCAAAACACCCATGATTGGTCAGCACCTGAGACAGATGGAAACCCAGGCCGTGCCCGCGCCTGCCTGCCCACTCGGGCAGACAGGGCCGGATGGCGTGGGTGGTCCACTGGCCCGCCGTGGAGCCCCCCAGGGCGGGGGGATCCGCCTGATCCTCCTTAAGGTCGGAGGAGGCGGACCCCCATTGCTGCCGTCATCGTCCTCGGAGGAGGAGGATGGAGGAACAACCTCCACCTCCCCTCTCCTAATGCGTTCGGCTGTCTCCTTCTGCGACATAACTTTGCCGCAGAAGGAGACGAACGCTGCCCATTTGTCCTCTCCCTCCAAGATCTTGGGGATAACACCCCGGAGGGAGAGGTCTGCGGTGCCGATCACATCGGTCAGGGCCCGGCGCTCCGTATCCCAGGCGGGACAATCCTTCAGTGAAGCGCCGAGTCCCTGCCGGCCGCGCAGTGATGGCACCGCGTCGTGCGCTCACTCCCAATGCGACGCAGGTAGGACCCGAAACATCCGTGGTCCGTTAACACCTGCGTCGCATGGAACGTCAGTCCGCGTCCGCGCCTATCTACCCACTCGGATAGATAGGGCCGGATGGCGTCAATGGTCCATTTGCCCGCCGAGGCGCTCCACAAGGAGGCTTTCCAGACCTCCAATGGGCCTTGACGGGCCCTTTTCCTTATCCTGGCCACGGTCCCTGGTGCTAAGCGGGCCCGCCCCACGCCGCCCGGCTTCCTTGTGCGCCGATAAACCTCGGCGCACGCGTTGGCCGAAAAGACGACGGGGATCGAGCCCGTCAGGACCGTGGCTGCCGCGTACGACGTGGTGCAATACGCCCGAGCCGCGCGAATGGCCAGCCGCCGCTGCACACGCTGTAAGGCAGCTCTTATCTTGCGGCTGGCCGCCGCGGCCTCGGACCAGACCGGTGCTCCATAAAGGAGCACCGATTGCACCACGTTCGCGTACAGGCGGCGCACGCCTGGACCACCGACGTTCGACAGGAGGCGGCCTAAACTACCGCCATCCTGTCTGCTTTGGGGGTTACTTCGTCAAAGTGCTTGACGAACCCCCAAAGCCCATCTAAGGTGAGGCCTAAGTATTTCATGGTAAGCCCCACCTGGACGCGGACCTCCCCCACCCAAAGTTGGATGGGAGGAGGCTGCCCCTTCTCCTTGCTGTGAAAGAAGACTGCTTCAGTCTTCGCAGGGGCAACCTCTAATCCCATACGGCGAATTGAGCGCACGACGGCGCGGACGGCATCATTAGCGCCGTCTCGCGCCTCTTCCCATGTGCTCCCCCGGGACAGTACTAATGTGTTGTCTGCGTAACACAGCAGACGACTGCCCCAGGGGAGCGCCGTGCGGAGCACCCGGTCGTAGGCGAGGTTCCATAACAGGGGCCCCAAAACAGACCCCTGTGGAACCCCGCAATAAGCCGGCCTACAGGATGCCAGCTCCAGTTTGTTGGTAAACTGGAGCTGCCTGTCGCGGAAATAGTCCTCGATAATTTGGACTAGATACTGGGGGAAGCCATGATACTCCATGGCTTCCCCGATAACCTCCCAGGGGAGGGAATTAAAGGCGTTGACGATGTCAAGCCTGCCAACGCCACGTCTCCCTCCCCGGTGATTTGGTCCGAGAGGGCCTTAAGTGATATGATAGCATCAGTCGTTGAGAGGCCCTCCCGGAAACCAAATTGGTCCCGACGTTAGTCGGGATTCCGCGACAGGTGCTCGACCAGTCGGCCAGCAATAATTCTCTCAAAGAGTTTGCCGAGCTCGTCGAGCAAGCAAATCGGCCTGTAGGCCGAGGGTGCATCCGCAGGCTTCCCCTCCTTGCGGAGAAGCACTAGCCTCGCTTGTTTCCACAAGGAGGGGAAGGTGCCCGTCCTGAGGCAGGTGTTAAAAAGGCGCCTCAGGCGGGCACCTACTTCGCCAAGGACCAGGGCCCAGACTCGGCCAGGGACCCCGTCCGGGCCGGGGGCCTTACCTTTGGCCCCCAATTTCCTCACGGCCCGGACAAACTCTTGATCTGTGACCTCGAGTTCCGGAGACCAGGGGGGAGGCGGACCCTTTGGAGGGAGAATAACTTCCCTCCAGGGAAACAGGGCCTCCACTACCCGGTCCAGGAACTCGGGGTCAAGAGTCTGCGTCGTTGGGGGCGCCGCCGGACGTAATCGATTGAGTACAATCCGGTAGGGGCGCCCCCAGGGGTCCTGGTCAAGTTCTTCAATCAACTTTTCCCAGGCCCTGGCCTTGGCCGTGCTAATGGCAGCCCGCAGCGAGTTCCGCGCGGCAAGAAACTCGCCGCGCGCCACAGCACGCTCTTCACCATCCGCTCCTCGCCGCCGGGCCCGGAGGGGATTGCGACGCGCCAGATTGGCCTGACGCCTCAGATCAGCAATCTCCTCCGACCACCAATACGCGGCCCGGCGGGGGGCGGGCTTACATCGGGGCATGGCCGCGTCACAAAGGCGCTCAGCCATACCCCTAATTTCTTCGGCCTCCGCGTTGGCGTCCACCTGGTCGGTAAGACTCACCGACCAGGTTTCTGCCGCGGCGAAGGCCAACAATCTATCTTGGTCGAGCTTAGCTAACGACCATCGTTTCGGGGGTGCATCGCCCCCCATGCAGCGGCGGAGTAGCACCTCCTGGTGAGTGGCGACCACGTCCATTTCAATTTGGGCGTGGTCAGACAGAGTGTCCCTTCTGGCCACTTCCCAGTTACTAACTAAACGCGCCGCCCTCGGGGTAGCCCACGTTAAATCCACGATGGACTCCCCTTGAGGGCGGACGCAGGTGCTTTGGGCCCCTTGATTTAACAGAACGAGGCCCAGTTCCGCTGCCCATCTTAGCAGGACCTCCCCCTGGCATTGGTGGACCGGGAACCAGTGATGGGCTGTCGTGGGAATAAAGTTGCGTCTGCGCACTAAGCAAACGCTTTGAATCCTCAGTAATGTATCTATGATAATCAAATATAAGGTATCGTTAGATCCCAGCGGTAAAAGAAATATGAAAGAAATTGCAGGGAGAGAAAAAAGTTTAGATTAAAGAAATAAAATACATTAAATATAAATAGTAATAAGAAAATTTATAACAATATGTAATGTATCACTAAAAATGCGGGAAAACTACCATAGATCCGTTACAGTACGCCTAGATACATCTGTGGTAGCAGCCGACGTCTAGCCGTGACGTCAGCTTACGCATGCGCACGAAGGTTCCTGTACGGGAAAAAATTCCACGACAGCCCATCACTGCCGGGAACCCCACGCCCGAGACCAGGCGTTGAAGTCCCCGGCCACCAGAACAGGGTGGGGGAGGCATCGGCGTATGCCGTCCCCCCAATCCCTTAATAAAGATTTATATTGGGGGAGAGTCCTGCTGGGGGGCATACACCCCCGCAACGTACAAGGCACCCCACCTCGCAATAACAAAACCCCTCCCCATCACCACAAGGGAGATGGGAGGGGAGCGAGGGGAGTGCCTTCTGACTATTGCGGCAGAGTCGACCGCGTCCCCTAACCAGTTGGGGTTGTTCCCCGGGACGGCTCCGCCACAATTCCTAGTCCCGCATCACGCTCCGCCTGGTCCTGGATAAATAAATCTTGGGCCTGGCGGGCGTGATTGAGGTTCGCCTGGAGGAGCCTGATGGAAGCGAAATCTATACCTCCATCGGCTTCTCCCCGTCGGATCCCGCTGTGGTGTCAAGCACCTGCCCTGCTACATCACAGGGCAAGATCCTGTAGCGGCTTCCACAAAGCTCGTCGGAGGTGATGGTCGGACCACACTTCTCCTCCGGGACACTCTGCGGTTGAAAATCAACCTCCATGTGCTCGGTTGCCCCTGCCGGAGCAGTGGCAACCAGAGCAGTAGATGTGGAGGGGGTCGCCTGCACCACCTCCATAACCTCCTTCACCTTCCCAACGCTGGTTGGGGGACCTCTCTCCCGCAGTTGTCTCTGCGGGAGAGGTTTGGCATCCCTCTTCTCGGCTGCTGCCTCCAAAGCAGCAGCAGTCGTGGTGATAACTACAGAGGTGGTCGGCAAAACCGCCCCCCGGTTTCTCCTCTTCTTATTCTTGGGGGGCCGGCACGCCGCACCCCCCATCCTATGCTGGTCCGGCCTCCCCGCGGCTTTACACACCGCGCAGGAGACCGGCCCTTTGCACTTACTCGCCGGGTGCCCAACAGCCCCGCAGCGGTAGCAAAGACCGCTACGGTCAATGTCGTTGGGGCACCTGGCCCTTACATGGCCCGCCTCCAGGCATTTAAAGCACTGGAGGGGGCGCTTTGTGAGGATCTCGACACGAGCCGAGACCCAAATCAGTTGGAGGCGGCCCGCCTTCAAAATGCGGTTGGCCGCCTCAACTGGGCACTTGATGATCGCCGTGCCCATGCCCCTCGGATTTGGTGAGGGACGGATCTCCCCCACCCTAATGTCCGAGGGGCTGCACATGCCCTGCCTCTCCACGGCCTCCCTGACCTCTTCGAGGGAGACCGAGGGCTCTAGGTCCCGCACCCTTACATCCATGGTGCGTTTGGGACGAGCCACCCGTATCTCCCCCTGGTCTTTAAAGAGGCTGGAGAGCCTTTCAGCAAAGGCATCCGCCTTCTTCTCGCGGTCCGGGCCAGATACTTCAAATATCATGGCCCCGGTGGCCGCTGTCCTGGGCACCAACCTTTCTATGCCCAGATCTGCAATGGATATATTGGATTTAGCCTTTGCCAATATATCCTTATACCCCCCGTGATTGTCACCGCCGCCGTCGTGGGGGACCTCCTCTTAGACGGCTTCTTGGCGCCTCCCCCCTTTTGGGAGGGGAGGGGCCCTTGGCCACCTTCTGTTTAGGGGCAGACGCAGGGGGAGTGACCCCCTTCTTCCCCTTTCTTCCGACGACCTGACTCCAGGTCGCGCCGCCCGGCCGGGTGCCCCCAACCAGGTTGGGGGAGGTCTCCGCACAAACCGGAGCGGGGCGACCCGGAGTAGGCGCCGGAGCCGCAGAATCTGCCTTCCCCCTGGATGTTGTGGGGGGTGGGCGAGTGGCCGCTTTTTGGGAGGCTAAAGTGCCTCCCTTCTTCTTCTTCTTCTTGTTTTTTGAAGAAGCCGAAGGATTGTTCCCCCCCGCGGTGTTGGTCGGGGGAGAAGCGGTCTTCTTAGCCAGATTAGTAGCCTGGCCCGTGGGAGTCCCGTCGGAGGGCGAGGGTCTCAGGATAGGGAATTCCTGGATAAGATCCCTCCTCACTGCCTTGGACACAGCCTGTACCAAATCATCCAGGTTCACGTCACTCACCTTGGCAGCCCTCTTTTCCTTGCGTGGGGACTCTCGTCCCGTGACTCCTGGAGGAGAGGCCTCCTCTGGGAGCCTAACCGGGGAGCGCCCCTGTAACGACGGACGAAGAGCTGGAAACTTTTCCAGCTCCTCTTGTGTTATTATGGGCCACTCCACCGGGAGTTCATTGGGGGGGGGGTGCACTCTTCCTCCGCCCCGTAGTACTCCATCCTGTCCCACCTCGGTTTTAGGAGGTGGGGGGATCGAGGAGGGGAGGTTCTTTCCATCTCCTCGATCCTCTTCTTCAGCTCTGTGACCTCCGCCTCTAAACGGCGGTTGGCCGCAATAACATCATCCACCCTCTCATTTTGTGGAGAGGGGGCCCTTCCTGAGAGGGGGTCATAGTACCCCCTCTCGCCCCTGGCAATCAAAGCGGGGACGCTCGTCTGAATGGCTGCAGCAGCCTTGAGGAGGTCCCCCGCGATTTTTCCCTGCAACCCCTTCGGCGCAGACGCTGCCTTTCTTAAAATGGCCACGTGGCCAGCAAGATGGCTTTCGATTTGCTCCAGTGAGGCCCCCTTAATGTTGTCGGCGGCCTCCTTGAGCTTTGCCTCGTAATTGCGGGCGCGGGCGGGCGTATCATCCACAGGGATGGCGCTGTCCACCGTCCTAAGCGCATGCCTCTCTATGTCCTGCGCTCTTTTCTTCTTGGCCCGCTCCGCGAGTTTTTGGGTGGTATATTCGCCCAGGTGAGAGGGGTCCTTGGGGGGACGCCCCCTCAAGTCCCTCTTTACCAAGCTGGGCCATGGCCCGCCCTCGGACTCACTCGAGGATGAGCGAGTACGAGGCGGGACCTTGGCCCTCTTCTTCACGTGGTCCAGCCCCACGACATCAATCTCGCCGGAGCTCGCGGACATGTCTCCGCACGATGCCCTGGTGGTGGGGCCAGTCTTCTTGTGCGGAGAATCCCCCTTTTTGGCCCTCTTCATACACACCGGGAGTTTGGATAGAACAACCTTGCCCCCGGTGGGAGGGACCTTCCTCTTTGATCTCGGACCCGGCGCCGCCTTCATCTCGACGTCCGAGTCCGCCCCCCCTTTCAATCGGAGAGGGGGGGAGTAATCCATGCGTAGGCCACAAGCCCGCTCCATTATGTCAATGGACACGGGTGTGCCTCTCCCCAAGCTTGAGCATAGACCTTTTCGCAGGAGCCGATTCCCCGGCAGGGCCTGCGGTGCACCCTGCCGGTAGCCCGACGTACGATGACGACGGGAGGAGGGCCGGGACGATACCCTCCTCTCGCCGGCTTCTGGGCATTCGAACGCCCTGGAGCGGTAGTGATCGGCTCATGTATTTGTGCATGTCCATAAAATATCATAAAGGGGTGGTTTATTTTTGGGGTGGCCTTCCCCTAGGACGGTTGGCAACCAAGCCTTTCGGAGCCCGTCCGTTCCTGCCCCAGAGCCAGACTGGCTCTCTCCACCACCCCAGCCCTGCCTCGGAATACGTCCGGGGAGTTCCGGGACACCACCGGCCCGTCCCCCCACATCACTCCCGCGTACTGCGGGACCACGTCCCGCAGCCGTTAGGGAGGAGCGGTGGGGCGTCCCCCACTGTGGGACGCCGCTTCCCCCGATGCCAGGGCGCACCTCCCCCTGCCCATGTAACTGGACAGGGATTGGTCACCCCCAGACACCGGAGGACCGGCACCCACGTCCCCCCGCCGGATGTCCGACGCCCGGAGCACCGGACGCCGGAACACCCGGTTTTGCCAGGAGCACCTGGCCCCCCCTCCGGGACACCTGTCGCCCGGAACACCAGACGACAGGCACCCAGAAAGGCTGGGAGCACCCAGCAAACCCCACGGCCGGCGGAGGACTAATGTCCTCCTAACGGTCCCGGCCGACCGGGCGATTGCACTTAGGGCCGCCTACCCCTACCGACAATGGGACTTAGAAAAATCTAAGTCCCTAAAGGGAAGCCGGGCTCCTTGGACGCTCTTAGTCAGGAGGACCCCTCCCCGTCGGGCCAATGGCGGAGGTTGGAACCACCACCATTGACCCAACGGATCAGAGGAAGCCCTCCCTAAGCCCCCTCACCACGACAAGGTGGCGTCCACGAGGGGTTTATACAGGGTGTCCCAGACTTACCAAATAACCGCTTCAGGGTAGACTCCTGACATTGTTCTGAAACGAAAGTTCCTTTGGCAAAATGTCGAGGGTGTCATAATTTTTTTTTTTTTTTCACTGTGAAACAGTGAACAGTGAACAGTGAATGCGTGAACAATTGCGAGGAACGCGCTCGATCGAGTCAATCGTTGCGCGATGCATGGGGCTCCTTTGATGTGCGATGTCCCTGAACGCAGGAAAATTCAGCGCATCGATTGGGGAACTTTCACCCTTCATAACGCCGAAATTATGACACCCTCGACATTTTGCCAAAGGAACTTTCGTCTCAGAACAACGTCAGGAGTCTACCCTGAAGCGGTTATTCGGTAAGTCTGGGACACCCTGTATAGTATAAGATATCTTATAAAAAATCTTGTATAAAATATCTTATAAAAATCTTATTAAAAAAATTGAAGACAATATAGTTTATATTTACTAAATTTTCCATGTCCATAAAAGTCTTATGGAGAACGTTAAACTCAAATTTTTCTCATTACTATCGAAAATGTAAGAAAACTGTACTGTGTTGACATGTTGTTCTAAAGAGGCTTAGAATAATTCGTGGCGTGAAGCAATGCATAATAATAGGCTTCTTTTCATAGGAAAAATACTTTTAATTGTAAAATATATGTAACTGAAATATATGTATCTGAACTGTAATATGCGTTAAGTTATATGATGGAAAATTAAACACAATTGCAACACCTGAAACCTTATTAGTATCATATACAGGTATCATAGAATTCAATATTATTTTAACAATCCTAAAATATTTTTTGTAATATGTAATATTTGTGGACACATTACATACATGAATTGTCTCTCAAAGAATGTACTGATGCGATAAATTGGAAAGATCCAAGTACAAAATACAGATGTTTATTGTGCAGCAAAGTTTTTCGATTGTGGATGAAATAAACAAAGTTGCAAAATCAATTTAACATATTTCCAAAAAAATGTATTTTTCCTATGAAAAAAAAACATCAACAAAAAATCAGATTACGAACAGATGCCTCTTGCGCAGCATATTTTAAGCGTCTTAAATATTATAATTAAAAGATACATAAAATGAAAATAACAAATTTTGTACTGTCTACTTTTTACATAACTTCGTGCTTTCTACATAAAATTGAAAAAACCTGGAACAGAGAGAAAACAGTAAAAGAAATGTAAGAGACATTGTCAGATTGTAGCACATACATAAAGCATTTCTAATTATATGAAACTATCAAATGTACATATTAATGACTTTTTGAAAGTTCTATATGAACAGTACGAAAATGTAATATGAAAATCAAAACAATTTTTAATTCAATATTGCTTAATTCAATATCTGCAATAAAAATGTTTCACACCTTATACATAAATTATGTACTAATATTTTTCTCACGTTTATTTAAAACAACTAAATAATTAACAATTTTCTTCAATTTTAAAAATCCATAATATATATATTAACATGTAAATGTAAATTTCGAAATTGAAAAATAAAATGTAGGTAAAGTTTTATTAATTACTCATGCGAAGATAAAATTGAATAAAACTAATCATTTCTAAAAGAAATTTAGGTTCAATGATCAATATAAATTCAAGGATTCCAAAATACTGTAATGATTACCTTGATCATGTATATTTAATAAATATAAAATATAACCTGACGAAAAATTTATGAGAAAGCACTACTGTTATGAAATAAGTAATTATGTGAAAGAAAGGTGTAAGAAGATTGAATAAGATTACATATACAACAAAATTAAAGAATACAATCAATGATTCCAAATACCTTAATGTATACACGTCGATCATGAATATTTCCAGTGTTGCTCGAAAAAAATTTATCTCTGCGATAAGCTGAGAACACCCAAATACTGATTGCACGTGCAATACGTAAAGCATTGATTATTAAAGCAATGGAAACTATGCAACATATGTATGAGAATACATTATCTTGATACAAAACAATATAACCTGAAACAGAAATATAACAAATACTTTCACATTCCGGCATCAATTTAGTTACAGTGATTGGAAAATACCTTTTAATGTGTAATATATGCAATGAAGTGGTTCACAAAGAAACTTACAAAATAATTGTTCGCGAGCGAACGAAGGGCTCCGCTAAGCCCTTATCACGCTGCATTGCATCGCCTGTGTTGCATGGCCTGTGCAACATAGGTGGTGTAATGCAGCACTAATATACGTGGAGAGTAGCGGCAGTAATGTGTGTTACATCGCACACATTGCTGTCGTTGCTCTCCATTCACGCTGTACGCGGGACTTGCGTCCCGCTATCAATACGTCGAACTTAGCCGCGCTCACGCGGAGCGCGCTCGAGTAGAGAGACGGCGGCGCTGCCGTTTCCCCAAATATTCAAAAGGCCTTAGTCATCGTCCCCAATTAGTTTATTTATAATTATATTTATGTAGAAGTATTGATTTAGACTTTTCCGAGCTTTTCTGGAGTGTTCTTTTCATGTCGTCATTTCCTTCAAGAGGAAGTGACGACAGGAAAGAACATTCCAGAAAAGTACAGTATAAAAACAGACGCAAAGTGGGGACGAGGGCCAGTCTGCTTTGATCCGCTCAGGTACGACCCGCATTTCGATAGTTCTAAAGTTCACGATAATTCGCACGCCAATTCGCACGCTTATCTTCGGATAACCGCCGCTTATCCGATTTTGCATCGAGTTCGCGACAGCAAAGTCGCTTTCTTTGCTGCGTCTGCTACGCGCGCTGCTTTGGAGTCGCCTGCTCCACGCGTTCGCGAACTGCACTTTCGCACACGTCTTATCCACTCTCGGTCGCGTTTCACGCTCCTCACCGTGGACTTGCAGTGTCCGCGCCGTGATTAGTGAGCTGAAAGTGTTTGAGTGTGTATTAAACTGTATATAATTCTGTAAATATTGCGACTTTGATTGACTTGTATAGTGACTGTTAAATATACTCTTGTTAATTCGTGTTCAAAACTTGCGTGTGTATTCTTTTGCGTGTGCGTGTTCGTGATTTCCGTCTTTCCTCCTCACGGCTCCATTCCGTACCGAACATAATAAAAAGATATCAAAACGCTGATTACATGCTATTTTAATAGGTTATAAATGTAAAATATATATATATATATATATATATATATATATATATATTATATATTCACATCTGAAGTAGAATACCACATATTATTGTTTTCAAAAATATTAAAAAAATGTAGTATGAAAAATGTAAATGTAAGAAGTAGATAATTTTCAAAGACATGATAAGAAAAGGCTTTCTGCCACGTGGCTGAGTGTATGATGCAATGCGACGAAGGAAATTATACTTAGTAACACTAAACCATGTAGCATATAAACGTGCGTTTCCTTAAATGTGTCTGCAAATTAATTATTTCTTACCTTTATGCTTTTAATACTGTAATAATTGTCAGTATATAAATAACATGAAAACTTACCACGTACGTCTCGCGCACATTCTTACGCAACCGCACGGTCCCATGGTCCGCACCAAAGAGGCCGAGTTCTTCTTCACCACATAAACGGAAGTACAGTGCTGCTATCCCCTTTATACACGAAACTTCCGCACATAAGCTCTAGCGCGCATTTTAGGGTGCTGTCACATGAGCTGTGGAACTGCGGACATGCGGATCGGCGGAACAGTAATTGAAATGAGATATACTTATCATATCTCTTTTCCTCTACTGTTCCGCCGATCCACATTACCGCTGTTCCGCAGCTCATGTGACTGCACCCTTAGGGCTTATCCAGACAAACTTGCATAATCGCATAAACATATGCATAAAGAAATTGATTGATCCATAAGCAAATGCATAAGAAAATTAATTTCTTTACCAATATTGTCATCATTACAAATGCAATACACACACACACACATCTACGGATATATAATAAAATAATAAATTAAAATATTATTGCCATTTATATTTCCAAATCTGTGCTAGTTTTATATGTAGTTTTGTATTAATAGCTGTAAAACGTTTCTTGATACGGGCATATATTAATAGATATTTACAATCCACGACAGTAATAAAGTAGTAAAATATTCTACAATGCTTGTCATGAAGAGTTTAAAAAAATAATTTTTTGCATTGCGAAAAATATTTATGTAACCTTGACAGATGTTTTTTACTTCTTGGCATCGATTCTGTAGCGTGCGATGTAGCGAAAATGCGAAAAATGAATAAAATTACTAAAACATTTATAATCTTAATGGTTAACGACTAACAAATGTCCACACTTGCACAATTCCACTAAATCACAATACAGAATCGATGCCCAGAATAGATTTTCCGTAACTTCCATTGAATCTGTTTTTCTTCTATATCCTTTAAGATTTCCAAAACTTTCTATGAATAAAAGGAGAAGAGCGACAATTCATTTTTACAGTGTTTAGAATTTTTTTCCTGTCTTTTGGGGTAGTTTTTGGCCTGTAAGGGTGCCTTCCGCCACCTGTATCGGACCGGCTCTTTTTTTATATTCTTTCTAGGCATCATGGCCTTCCCTCAGTGAAAGGAGAAGAGCGACAATTCATTTTTACAGTGTTTAGAATTTTTTTCCTGTCTTTTGGGGTAGTTTTTGGCCTGTAAGGGTGCCTTCCGCCACCTGTATCGGACCGGCTCTTTTTTTATATTCTTTCTAGGCATCATGGCCTTCCCTCAGTGAAAGGAGAAGAGCGACAATTCATTTTTAAAAAATTGCTCCAGGAACGTTCCAAACTTCAAGCAGCTCTTAAAGAGTTGGACTAAAGAATTGAGATCTATTACACGCTTCTGATATCGCACCACCAAAAGATTATCACTTATTCCAGGCATTGCAGAATACTTTGAACCGAAAAAATTTTCCCGTCCTTTGAGATCTTAATAAAATTAGATTTCGAAGTTTGTTGAAGAAATTGCGCACATTCTATATTAGTGACATCCGTATGAAACGTTGAAAAAAGATTGTAAAAAATAATTTGATTAATTAAATAAAGACTTTTGATTTAGCTTTTTGTAAAATATCGTAAAGCGATCGTTCGCAAGACAGTCATTATCATACAAATATCGTTAAATAACGACTAGTTACAGAATATGCTCCTTACGCTAACGATTACTTTACGATTACTATAATTATTATGATCATTATATTTTATTTTATAAAATGTTTTTTTAAATGATTTATTAAAACAGACTTGTGCACAAAACCATTTAATTGACGTTTACACATTTTATTTATTTATGAATTTATTTATTTTAATGTATTATTTATTATATTATTGTTATTATTATATTATTTATTATAATTTTTCTAGATTATAAAGGCTTCTGTTTCATACATATCAATATTACACACGATGTATTGAAGATGAGTCGTCGTGTTTAGATACTCGTGTAGCTAAAGTTCATGTGTAGCTGAAGGGAATTAGGAATTTTTTTCTTGTTTGCCGATATCTATGGTGAATTGACGATAGTTACGCATATTGAATGTAGACAATACATAATGTATCAATTTACTTTCTAATCGATAATAAAATGTTTAAGTTTTCAACGCTACTTGCATATATATTTAAACCTATACATGTGTTTTTTATCTCAATATAAAAGAATAATTAAACGTTATTGTTTGTACATTAATACTCTTTTAAATGTATTAGATACAAGATAAATCATCCCCTATTTCGATATTGAGATTACATAATGGTTTCATTGTTTGTAACAATGTTACATACATATTATACAGGGTGAGTCATCTGAATCTATCACCTCCAATAACTCGTTTGGGTGGCCAGGTATCGAAAAAAGTTTCATATAAAAGTTGTAGGGTTTCGAGGGGGAACCAAAACGGCGTACCTTTCAACTTTTGGTTTTGACCGGAAGTGGGTTACTTCAACCGGAAGTGGTTTTTTAAAATGGAAACCCCCCTTTTTGACACCGGAAAATGAAAGAGCGGAAAATTTTACGTTCAGATATGACCTTGGCTGTTTTAAAAATTTCAAGATGGCGGACAAAAGTTTTAGTCAACCGATTTTCACCAAATTAAGTTTACGAGGGTTTTTGGGGTTGCTGATCACGAATCTGAAGTCAGATTTGCAAAATTCAAAATGGCGGATCCAAGATGGCGGACGAAATTTTTAGCCGAAATTAATAGAAATTACTACTCTTAGCACTACCCAGGAACAACGGCGTGGACGTGGTAGTTTTTTGTTCCCTTTGGGGTGCTTTATTTACGTGAGTCCCCTTGCCTCTCACTATCGGGGTGCTTTATTTAGTTAATTTGTAACTTCAAACAGTTAATTCGCTAAGTACATAGTACATACATACTTAGCGAATTAAATGTTCGAAATTACGTCCATTTTCTTGAATGCATAGGTCGATACGCCTTCTGAATGATGTGACTGTTCTCAAAAGAATTTCTTGAGATATTGCGGCACAAGCAGTCCGAATACGTTCCTTCATATTCTCCTTGGTTGTTGGTTTTTCGCTATAGACAATATTTTTCAGCATTCCCCACAGGAAAAAATCGGGAGAAGTTAGATCTGGCGAACGAGGAGGCCACGCGACTGCGCCCAATCTCCCAATCCACCTACCATTGTATCGGTTATTCAAATAATTTCTTACAATATTTGAATAATGTGCTGGCGCACCACCCAATTGAAGCCACATCCGTTCTCTGGTGAATAAATCAACGTCTTCCAATAGTACCGGTAAATCGTCTCGAAGAAACTGCAAAAAGTTTTGTCCGTTAACGTTTTCTTAAAAAAAATAAGGACCTATTAAATAACCATTTACGATGCCACACCAGACCATTAAAGACCAACGATTTTGAAAATTAGTTGAACGAAACCAATGGGGATTTTCATCGGACCAGTAGTGACAATTATGTCTATTTAAAGTTCCATTGCTACTGAAAGTTGCCTCATCCGAAAAGAGTACGTACCGGAAAAAGTTTTCTTGTTGGATCATTTGCAGAGCCCATTCACCAAAATTTACACGAAGTAAATAATCATTAAAATTCAAATGTTGTGTCAACGTAATGTGATATGCATGAAATTTTCTCGCCTTTAATATTCTCGCAACTGTTCGCTGAGGTATGCCAATTTCTCTTTCGATTTGACGAGTGCTAATATGACGATCGAGATAAATTTTCGCTAAAATGGTTATACACGATTATCATTAACATCATATTCATGATGTCGTGATCGACGAACCATAGACCCATCACTTGCTCTCTGCGTAAGGGTTTTAATGGTTACCCTAGTTGGATGCCGTCTATCAGGATAACGTTGAGCATACAGACGTTCAGCTCTCGAAAAATTATTCCTACATTCCCCCAATATTTTGATCATGTCCACGATTTCGTTTGGTGGGTAGGCTGCCATATTAAAGATATGTAGGTAATTACTTGAGTTCTAAAAGTATTGATTTCTCAATAGATACAAATAAGCGGAGATATCGTTGCTATTTAAGCATTCACGTCTGCTTTTTGATTGCAGGATGTGTAGTCATGGTCATAGCAACCTAGCGGAAGAGCTATGAACTAGTCGCGCATCGTTGGGGTCGCTGATCACGAATTCGAGGTCAGATTTGCAAAATTCAAAATGGCGGATCCAAGATGGCGGTTCCAAGATGGCGGACGAAATTTTTAGCCGAAATTAAATTTGGTGCTGGCGCACCATCCAATTGAAATTGTTTGCCATCTTGGATCCGCCATTTTGAATTTTGCAAATCTGACTTCAGATTCGTGATCAGCAACCCCAAAAACCCTCGTAAACTTAATTTGGTGAAAATCGGTTGACTAAAACTTTTGTCCGCCATCTTGAAATTTTTAAAACAGCCAAGGTCATATCTGAACGTAAAATTTTCCGCTCTTTCATTTTCCGGTGTCAAAAAGGGGGGTTTCCATTTTAAAAAACCACTTCCGGTTGAAGTAACCCACTTCCGGTCAAAACCAAAAGTTGAAAGGTACGCCGTTTTGGTTCCCCCTCGAAACCCTACAACTTTTATATGAAACTTTTTTCGATACCTGGCCACCCAAACGAGTTATTGGAGGTGATAGATTCAGATGACTCACCCTGTATATCTACCGTTTAAAAGGTTACACTTTCAATCGTCATTTAAAATGGAATTTGTTTGTTCTGGTTGCATTTAAGTTGTAAGAAAAAGTATTGGAAAGAAGTAATAAAAATTTTTATTTTATTTTAGTTTATTTTTTTATTACTATACGAAATTAAAATAATTAAAATAAACATTGAAGTTTGAGTTTTCTACTTTGAATAAAAATAAAAATTAAATAAACCGTTGTTTAATCCACCTCGACCACGACGAATAGGGGGGCGTCCGCGGTTTCGTCCGCGGTATCTAGACCTTTGCCACCGAGGTGGACCTGTAAAAGATAAATATTTATTAAAAATTATATTGTATTGCATTATTATGGATAGTACGTTTTTTGACTTACGGTTCGGTGGCGGTTGGGACGCCAAAGTTAGTCCCGCTGACGACGGCGACGGTCCCGCTGACGACGGCGACAGTCCCGCTGACGACGGCGACGGTCCCGCTGACGACGGCGACGATCCCGCTGACGACGGCGGCGGTCCCGCTGATGACGATGGCAACGGTGGCGGTACCGCCGACGACGACGGAAGCGGGGGCGGAGGCGGCTGAGGCGGCGGCGGCAGCGGTAGAAGTGGCGGCTGTGAACCGCCAGCGGCAGCGGCAGTGGCAGCAGCAAGGGCCGCCATAGCCTCTGTTAGCTGCTTCTTTAAATTTTTATTATGTTCTTTAAGCAGGGCGTTTTCTTCAATGCCCTGTATATCAATGTTAGATAATCTGAAAAGAAAAAAAAATGAACGATTAATTATTATCAGGAGACGCGGTAGCGTCTCCGGCCATGTTCAAATTTTGGACGCTACAAGTCTCTTATCCAGAACTTTTAAAGTTGATTTTTTGGGGGTACAGAACTATTAACATATTAAAAATTATAAAAAATTTTGAAATGCATGTAGCATATTCTGAAAGGTGGCATCGCCACGAGTAAGTTAAGCCAAAAAAAAAAAATCGGTCAAGCCGTTCTGGACATACAAACGGTCAAAAATTGATGTTTTTCATGAAAAATTTTCTTCTTCTCTGTCAGCAGTCATATGTACACTTCTCTTCTCTCTTACCTTTCACTCACACCTCCCCCAACTTCCACTCACCCTCCCCTCCCCTCATCCCCCTTTCTCACCACGCCCCCCTTCCTCCCCTCCCCCCCCCCTCTATTTTTTCATTTTTTCGCTCTATCTCATACTTTTTCATCATCTTTCACCCCCTCTCACTCTCTCACACCCTCTCTGGTGTATTTACCATTTATTAAAAATTTTCAAAAACCACCCCTTGAGGGTGAAATTTAATATCTCGGGAACGGTGCGTTGCAAAAATATGAGACATGTGCCGTTAATTAAGATTTCTTATGGGGTCAATTTCCCATTTATTAAAAATTTTCAAAAACCACCCCTTGGGGGTAAAATTTAATATCTGGGAAACGGTGCATTGTAAAAATATGAGACATGTGCCGTTAATTAAGGTTTCTTATGGGGTCAATTTACCATTTATTAGAAATTTTCAAAAACCACTCCTTAGGGGTGAAATTTAATATCTCAAAAACGGTACATTGCAAAAATACGGGACCTGTGTCGTTAATTAACATTTCTTATGGGGTTAATTTACTGTTCAATAAAAATTTTCAAAAACCACCTCTTGGGCGTGAAATTTAATGTCTTGGAAACGGTGCATCGCAAAAATACGGGATCTATTTCGTTAATTAAGGTTTCTGGAGTTAATTTACCATTTATTAAAAATTTTCAAATACACTAGTGTAAAATATTCCATTTACTTACTATTTGTATAATAATTTATATAATAATAAAATTTATGTTAATTGAATTTATCGCTTAATCTTTCGTTCTAATGTAGATATTTAATAAAATATTCAATTTACTTACTAAGTAAAATTTATAACATTGTCCTTTAACTTCAAAAAATTCTAAGTTTTTAAATAAACCTAATAAACAAAATTGAAAGTGATAATAAATATTTTCTCAATTTTTGATCTCTCTATACTAAACGATAAGAAATTAATCTTAAACCATCTTATCCAAATAAAATTCTAAATAAATTAGGTCTAATGATTATTAATATTATAGATATCTCAAAAAATCATAAATGAAAAGGTCAAGCCATGTTCAAAAATAGACCCTCAAGATTTTGAATTTTTACAAATTTAAATGATTATCTAATAATATATCACCATGAAAAGTAACTGATATATTATACAAGGTGCCAGTTCAAAGTGAACATACATAAAGTGTATATTATCTAAATAAATTAATAAAATAAATAATATAATAAATTTAATAATATATTACCACGAAAAATAACTGATATGTTATTCAAGGTGCAAATTTAAAATGAACATACATACATAAGGTATATAAGTAAAATTGATTAAAATTTGACTCTAAGTGAAAGTACATAAGTGATATGTTATTCTTAGTGCACAAAATATAAAAGTCGTTTATTGAAGTTTGATTTGAAATTTATACAAGCCTGGACAATGAAAAATAGTTGCTTGTAATTCCAGAGTACTAATTTGTTAATGACTCGGAAAAAGAACATGGCGGCCTGCTCTCAAAAAACTTCGATGCGTTTCTCAGTATCCACTTAAGAATAATAATACTTACATTCCGATTCATCCGACACAACTTGCCTCTGACTATTCAATAAGTTAGTAGTACTGTTAAATATCAATCACATATGTCACCCTGCCCAGAGAGAGAGAAAGAGAGATAATGCAAATATTTAAATTAATCATTATCAAAACACTGTTAAATTTTATACATGCACTTTAAGAAGCATGTCACTTACTTTTCAGAGTCAAATTGTGGTAAATTTTGTATCTATATTTTAACGATATTTATTTCGCACTTGTATCTTGAATAATTAATATCTGATTTTTTATAGTTGTATGTTACGTCAGATAATCACTAATCTTTTTAAGCGTGTAGCTCCTTTGTACTTGACATGAGAACTTTTTTACTTATGAATTTTGGGTTTATTTAATATTTACCCGTTTCAAACAATACAACACTTTTTGATCAATAAATTACTCGCTGAAAATATGGTATAACAAATTCAAAATTGGAAATTGATGAAAATTTGATTGACAAAAATTCGAAATTTTACTACAGAAAGGTTGGAGATTTTTAATCTAAACCATTTTCATAACTTTTTCATTTTAATTATTTATTCCATCCATCGAAAGTTTTTTGAGAGCAGGCCGCCATGTTCTTTTTCCGAGTCATTAACAAATTAGTACTCTGGAATTACAAGCAACTATTTTTCATTGTCCAGGCTTGTATAAATTTCAAATCAAACTTCAATAAACGACTTTTATATTTTGTGCACTAAGAATAACATATCACTTATGTACTTTCACTTAGAGTCAAATTTTAATCAATTTTACTTATATACACCTTATGTATGTATGTTCATTTTGAATTTGCACCTTAAATAACATATCAGTTATTTTTCGTGGTAATATATTATTAAAGGACCCCGCACAAAATGGCTTGAAGTTGGACCTCACTAAAAATTTCTAAATTTTTGATATGTTGTAGATTATGACCTCCTTATGAAAAGTCCAAATGGTCGCAAGACCCAAAAATGAACAGTTTTCGAGATATCGAAGTCAGAAAGTCTTAAATCGTTCCTAGGAACACCAGTGAGCGCGCATGTTTCTAAGGCTGTTTTGTCCACGCGCACTCTCCTGTATGAATGGGTATGTGTGTGTGTGTGTGTGTGTAAGGTACGATGACGATGATGATGAAGTTGGCGATCACGATGACGACTACTATGACTACTCTCTAAATGTCTTGGAATTAAATAACCGCTCAAGTCACTATATGTCGAGCGAATTCAACAATAAAAATCTTGAACCTAATCGGTCCTTTTTAGGACCACATGATGTGCTAAACCCGATTCGGCAACTTCCTCGCGGTGCACATCGGGTCACGCTGATGCCGACGGTAACAGCAGTTTATCCATATATTAAACCCCCCACCCCCCTCCACAGAACTGTTTGAGCAAAAACCTAGAATTCATTGGTATCCACAAAAATACATAAAAACAAAATAAAAATCATGTCTTGGTTTGAACGGGTAGCCTGCAGACACTCTTGAGCAACTGTCCACAAATCATTGGTGGTTACAAAAAAATAAACATATACACGCGCCTCTCTCTCTCTCTCTCTCTCTCACAAACACACACGCACACGCACACACACATCATCGTCATCGTACACACACACACACACACACACACATACCCATTCATACAGGAGAGTGCGCGTGGACAAAACAGCCTTAGAAACATGCGCGCTCACTGGTGTTCCTAGGAACGATTTAAGACTTTCTGACTTCGATATCTCGAAAACTGTTCATTTTTGGGTCTTGCGACCATTTGGACTTTTCATAAGGAGGTCATAATCTACAACATATCAAAAATTTAGAAATTTTTAGTGAGGTCCAACTTCAAGCCATTTTGTGCGGGGTCCTTTATTATATTATTTAATTTATTAATTTATTTAGATAATATACACTTTATGTATGTTCACTTTGAACTGGTACCTTGTATAATATATCAGTTACTTTTCATGGTGATATATTATTAGATAATCATTTAAATTTGTAAAAATTCAAAATCTTGAGGGTCTATTTTTGAACATGGCTTGACCTTTTCATTTATGATTTTTTGAGATATCACCTACTTTTTAAAGTACAGATATATGAATCAATTGGTGCAAAAAAAACGCAAAGTTTTAAAAAAGTTATGCTATTTGCAATATGCAATTGCGTATTTTTCTTTAAGGATAACTATATTCTTTGCACCAATAGTTTTGTCTTATTATTTTGTGCATAAAAGTATTAGGGTAAGACCTACCGAAAACTAAATATTTTACGAAATATTTTGTATTTTATATCAAAGTACTGCAAATTTGGAGCTTTATAATTCGGAAAATATTTAATGAAAAACTTAATAAAATACTTAATGAAATACTGAACTTAATAAAATGAAAAATACTTAATGAAATATCAATATTCATGGTATTATATATTTTTAACAGTTTTAGTATTTATATTAATATTTTATTTAAGATTATATATTGAAGATTATATCTATAATATTAATAATCATTAGACCTAATTTATTTAGAATTTTATTTGGATAAGATGGTTTAAGATTAATTTCTTATCGTTTAGTATAGAGAGATCAAAAATTGAGAAAATATTTATTATCACTTTCAATTTTGTTTATTAGGTTTATTTAAAAACTTAGAATTTTTTGAAGTTAAAGGACAATGTTATAAATTTTACTTAGTAAGTAAATTGAATATTTTATTAAATATCTACATTAGAACAAAAGATTAAGCGATAAATTCAATTAACATAAATTTTATTATTATATAAATTATTATACAAATAGTAAGTAAATGGAATATTTTACACTAGTGTATTTGAAAATTCTTAATAAATGGTAAATTAACTCCAGAAACCTTAATTAACGAAATAGATCCCGTATTTTTGCGATGCACCGTTTCCAAGACATTAAATTTCACGCCCAAGAGGTGGTTTTTGAAAATTTTTAATAAATGGTAAATTGACCCCATAAGAAACCTTAATTAACGGCACATGTCTCATATTTTTGCAATGCACCGTTTCCAAAATATTAAATTTCACCCTCAAGGGGTGGTTTTGGAAAATTTTTAATAAATGGTAAATTAACTCCATAAGAAACCTTAATTAACGACACAGGTCCCGTATTTTTGCGATGCATCGTTTCCGAGATATTAAATTTTTCCCCCAAGGGGTGGTTTTTGAAAATTTTTAATAAATGGGAAATTGACCCCATAAGAAATCTTAATTAACGGCACATGTCTCATATTTTTACGATGTACCGTTTCCAAAATATTAAATTTCACCCTCAAGGGGTGGTTTTGGAAAATTTTTAATAAATGGTAAATTAACTCCATAAGAAACCTTAATTAACGACACAGGTCCCGTATTTTTGCGATGCATCGTTTCCGAGATATTAAATTTTTCCCCCAAGGGGTGGTTTTTGAAAATTTTTAATAAATGGGAAATTGACCCCATAAGAAATCTTAATTAACGGCACATGTCTCATATTTTTGCAACGCACCGTTCCCGAGATATTAAATTTCACCCTCAAGGGGTGGTTTTTGAAAATTTTTAATAATTGGTAAATACACCAAAGAGGGTGTGAGAAAGTGAGATAGGGTAAAAGATGATGAAAAAGTGTGAGATAAAGCAAAAAAATGAAAAAATAGAGAGGGGGTGGGGCGGGGAGGAAGGGGGGCGTGGTGAGAAAGGGGAGGGAGAGTGGAAGTTGGGGGAGGTGTGAGTGAAAGGTAAGAGAGAAGAGAAGTACATATGACTGCTGACAGAGAAGAAGAAAATTTTTCATGAAAAACATCAATTTTTGACCGTTTGTATGTCCAGAACGCCTTGACCGATTTTTTTTTTTTTTGGCTTAACTTACTCGTGGCGATGCCACCTTTCAGAATATGCTACATGCATTTCAAAATTTTTTATATTTTAATAGTTCTGTACCTCCAAAAAATCGACTTTAAGGGTTCTGGATAAGAGACTTGTAGCGTCCAAAATTTGAACATGGCCGGAGACGCTACCGCGTCTCCTGATATATACAAATAAATTGAGAGATACTACGCGATTGTTTCAGAAAATTCAACGCTACCGCGTCTCCTGATTTATTTTTAATAGTTTTAGTATTTATATTAATATTTTATTTAAGATTATATATTGAAGATTATGTCTATAATATTAATAATCATTAGACCTAATTTACTTAGAATTTTATTTGGATGAGATGGATTAGGATTAATTTCTTATCGTTTAGTATAGAGAGATCAAAAATTAAGAAAATATTTATTATCTCTTTCAATTTTATTTATTAGGTTTATTTAAAAACTTAGAATTTTTTGAAGTTAAAGGACAATGTTATAAATTTTACTGCCTGTTATATCCCATTATACAGGGTGTCTGAAACATTTTGGAAAAGCCGAAGAGTGCAGATAGAATAGGTCAAAATAAAAGGAATGTCACGTATTATTTTGTAATTTTTGAAATATTTTATTTCGTAATTAATTCTAACGTACGAGCCAATGAGTGCACGAGAAACTGGTAGGTGGAACTCTATAGAGATGTCAAATGAAAGATGGGTGTCGATGTAAAAGAAAAATGGCTTACTCCTTAGCAACGAGTAACAACTGATTTCGAGAGGCGGAGTAACGAGCGTCATATGACAAATCAGTCATACGGCAAAGCGATCTACAAAGGACAATCGCTGCAGCGAACGCGGATCTTTATCCGGATAGGTTTTGACGCGAAGATCCGCGTTCGTCCTTTGTAGATCGCGCCTCCCATCGCTTCGCCAACCGGCTTCTATCATCTTGCAATGGGGAGGTCTCTTCTCGTCGCGCGCTTTTACTCGCGCGGATTGGCCTATCTTATTAAATTAATTTCTCGTTAATTATTGCGAAAACAATAAAGTGGTAAAGGACTTTTCTACTTGATTTTACCTGTTCTACCTGCACACTTCGGCTTTTCCAAAATGTTTTAGACACCCTGTATATATATATATATATATATATGAATGGATATAAATATATATATATAAATAAATATATAATATATATATATACAGGGTGTCCCATGTAACCTGACAAATCGAAATAACTAAAAAAATACGCATTGGACGACATAATATCCAAAATAAAAGTTGTTCCTGTCGAAGAGCGTCGTCGAATGATACCAAAATTGACCCTGCCCCCGCTCCCCTGGGGGTAGGGTGGGGGGCAACTTTTAAATCTCAAACGGGAACCCCCATTTTTTATTGCAGATTCGGATTCTCCATAAAAAAATAAGTAAGTTTTATTCGAAACATTTTTTTTGATTCGTGACAGATGGCGCTGTAAACGATGAAATAGAAAGATAGTGGGGGTAACGAAAGATTGAGACTGGGCATTGGATAACAATTTTTAAGAAAATTTTAGTAATTTTTATAACAATTTTTGAGGAAAGTACCTAACGAATCAAACTCCTCTCGCCTCTCACCTTCGGGGTACTTGTTTTCGGTGAGTCCCCTTGCCTCTCACCTTCGGGGTGCTTGTTTTCGGTGAGTCCCCTCGCCTCTCACCTTCGGGGTGCTTGTTTTCGGTGAGTCCCCTCGCCTCTCACTTTTGGGGTGCTTGTTTTCGGTGAGTCCCCTCGCCTCTCACCTTCGGGGTGCTTGTTTTCGGTGAGTCCCCTTGCCTCTCACCTTTGGAGTGCTTGTTTTCGGTGAGTCCCCTCGCTTCTCACCTTCGGGGTGCTTGTTTTCGGTGAGTCCCCTCGCCTCTCACCTTTGAGGTGTTTGTTTTCTGTGAGTTCCCTTGCATCTCACCATTCGATTAAATTAAATGTTCAAATTGATGACCGCCAACTTCGATGCACTTGTTAACTCGTGCTGCAAATGCCTGCACGCATCTTAAAAGCATGTCTGGTGTAATTGCGGCGCAAGCATCCCTTATTCGTTGCATCATATTTTTGCGGGTGGTAGGCGTTTCTTTAAAAACAACATCTTTTAGGTAACCCCATAAAAAGAAATCTGGCGAGGTAAGGTCAGGCGATCTGGCTGGTCAATTCACCGTACCTTCTCTACCGATCCAGCGATTACAGTAAACTCGATTTAATACTTCGCGTGCTGCTAACGAATAATGTGCTGGACAACCATCATGTTGAAACCACATGTTTTGTCGCAATTCGATGCTCAGGTCTTCAAGTAATCCTGGTAGTTCGTTTTCAAGCAGGTTTTTGTATTTTTCGCCATTCAAAGTACCATCAATAAAATATGGACCGATAAGTTTATCGCCAATTATTCCACACCAAACATTAACCGACCAAGGACGCTGATGGTTTACTTCTCGAATCCAGTGTGGGTTCTCTTCACTCCAATAATGCATGTTATGGCGATTAACTTCACCGTGGTTTGTAAATGTTGACTCATCGGAGAACAGTACACGGGCAAAAAAATTCTGGTTTGTTTGTATTTGATGAACTGCCCAGTGACAAAACGTTAATCGGTTTTGGAAATCATTGCCTTCTAATTCCTGATGCATGGACACATGATAAGGATGAAATTTGTGTAGCTTCAGTATTCTCCAAACACTCATACGAGAAATTCCTGATTGGTGTGATATTTCTCGTGTGCTCGCATGTGGATTATGAGCTGCAGCAGCTAGGACTGCTACTTGATTGTTTTCTCCACAAACAGTAGCTGCACGCGTTCTTTTTTTCTGCTTTACACTCCCTTCAGTAGAAAACTGTTTAATAACTCGAACAAAAGAAGACCGTGATCGTACTTTGTCAGGAAAACGCTCAGCATAAAGATTGACTGCATCATCAAAATTTCTCCCACTTTCGCCGTAAATGTAAACCATTTCAATTTTTTCTTCTATAGTAAGATAATCCATTTCGGCGGTTCTCTATGGTCTGTGCTCATAATTGTGTAGGCGCTGGTGTTCCCCTTGTAAGTAGAGAGGCAAGTGTCGAATAATCTTGTTGCAACTGAAGTCCGCGCCTACACAATTATGAGCACAGACCATAGAGAACCGCCGAAATGGATTATCTTACTATAGAAGAAAAAATTGAAATGGTTTACATTTACGGCGAAAGTGGGAGAAATTTTGATGATGCAGTCAATCTTTATGCTGAGCGTTTTCCTGACAAAGTACGATCACGGTCTTCTTTTGTTCGAGTTATTAAACAGTTTTCTACTGAAGGGAGTGTAAAGCAGAAAAAAAGAACGCGTGCAGCTACTGTTTGTGGAGAAAACAATCAAGTAGCAGTCCTAGCTGCTGCAGCTCATAATCCACATGCGAGCACACGAGAAATATCACACCAATCAGGAATTTCTCGTATGAGTGTTTGGAGAATACTGAAGCTACACAAATTTCATCCTTATCATGTGTCCATGCATCAGGAATTAGAAGGCAATGATTTCCAAAACCGATTAACGTTTTGTCACTGGGCAGTTCATCAAATACAAACAAACCAGAATTTTTTTGCCCGTGTACTGTTCTCCGATGAGTCAACATTTACAAACCACGGTGAAGTTAATCGCCATAACATGCATTATTGGAGTGAAGAGAACCCACACTGGATTCGAGAAGTAAACCATCAGCGTCCTTGGTCGGTTAATGTTTGGTGTGGAATAATTGGCGATAAACTTATCGGTCCATATTTTATTGATGGTACTTTGAATGGCGAAAAATACAAAAACCTGCTTGAAAACGAACTACCAGGATTACTTGAAGACCTGAGCATCGAATTGCGACAAAACATGTGGTTTCAACATGATGGTTGTCCAGCACATTATTCGTTAGCAGCACGCGAAGTATTAAATCGAGTTTACTGTAATCGCTGGATCGGTAGAGAAGGTACGGTGAATTGGCCAGCCAGATCGCCTGACCTTACCTCGCCAGATTTCTTTTTATGGGGTTACCTAAAAGATGTTGTTTTTAAAGAAACGCCTACCACCCGCGAAAATATGATGCAACGAATAAGGGATGCTTGCGCCGCAATTACACCAGACATGCTTTTAAGATGCGTGCAGGCATTTGCAGCACGAGTTAACAAGTGCATCGAAGTTGGCGGTCATCAATTTGAACATTTAATTTAATCGAATGGTGAGATACAAGGGAACTCACAGAAAACAAACACCTCAAAGGTGAGAGGCGAGGGGACTCACCGAAAACAAGCACCCCGAAGGTGAGAAGCGAGGGGACTCACCGAAAACAAGCACTCCAAAGGTGAGAGGCAAGGGGACTCACCGAAAACAAGTACCCCGAAGGTGAGAGGCGAGGGGACTCACCGAAAACAAGCACCCCGAAGGTGAGAGGCAAGGGGACTCACCGAAAACAAGCACCCCAAAAGTGAGAGGCGAGGGGACTCACCGAAAACAAGCACCCCGAAGGTGAGAGGCGAGGGGACTCACCGAAAACAAGCACCCCGAAGGTGAGAGGCAAGGGGACTCACCGAAAACAAGTACCCCGAAGGTGAGAGGCGAGAGGAGTTTGATTCGTTAGGTACTTTCCTCAAAAATTGTTATAAAAATTACTAAAATTTTCTTAAAAATTGTTATCCAATGCCCAGTCTCAATCTTTCGTTACCCCCACTATCTTTCTATTTCATCGTTTACAGCGCCATCTGTCACGAATCAAAAAAAATGTTTCGAATAAAACTTACTTATTTTTTTATGGAGAATCCGAATCTGCAATAAAAAATGGGGGTTCCCGTTTGAGATTTAAAAGTTGCCCCCCACCCTACCCCCAGGGGAGCGGGGGCAGGGTCAATTTTGATATCATTCGACGACGCTCTTCGACAGGAACAACTTTTATTTTGGATATTATGTCGTCCAATGCGTATTTTTTTAGTTATTTCGATTTGTCAGGTTACATGGGACACCCTGTATATTAAATGTCCCGAAACCTGCCGTTCCTTATCAATGTCTTGGAAATCTGTTGTCCCGGAATATACCAATTCGTGAGTGTCCTGGAAACTACCAAATTGATTTTTTTCTCCTGAACGAGTAGGAATACATCAATTTTATTTATATATAGCATAGGAAATTATTGGGATAAGCAATTCGTGGAGACGAGAAATAATCGTTTAGGACTACCGAACTGAACTTTATTGAACATACAAAAGAAGTGAGTCTTAAAAACATCCCGATAGCATTACACACAACAACCTCACGGAGAGGAGAACATAGAGAAGAAATACTCAAGAAGGGTATCAAGTATCACTATTGTCCATGCTGCTACAGCGCCACAGGATTCCTTTGATAGGACAATCGCTAAACCAATCACTGCATCCCAGGAAGAAAGCGCGAATTGGGTAATATCTAACACCCTCCCTCAAGTTGCGCTCGAAGTATGCCACCTGTTGTGATCCCCAGGCCAGACATACATCTCCGGTGTCTCTCGGAAGATAAACCTTTGATGAGCACATCAGCGACCATCTCCTCCGTGGGCAGATATGACAACTTCAATGCATACATTCGTACTGCTTGACGAATGAAATGGTGTCTAATATCTATATGCTTAGATCGAGCGTGGAACACTGGGTTCTCCGATAGCTGTTTCGCACCGAGATTGTCGTTATAGATGGTAACATCCGCTAGGTCCGCACATCCGAGCTCCTTAAGAAAACTTGCCAAATATATGGCTTCTTTGGCGGCATCTCCAATAGCCATGTACTCGGCTTCCGTAGACGACAATGCCACAGTTCTTTGCTTCCGAGATTCCCAAGCAATAGCGGCTCCGCCAAGTATGAAAGCATATCCCGTGTAGGAGCGTCTGTCAATAATACAGTTGCCCCAATCGGCGTCCGCAAAACCCTGTAACGACTTGCTATCTTCTTGGAATATCAACTCGTAATCGCTGGTTCCCAGAAGGTATCGGAGTACACGCTTGGCAGCGCGCCAATGTTCTTCCTTGTGACATGAGCTAAACTGGCTTAGCATGCTCACAGCATGAGCTATATCTGGTCGTGTTCCGATAGCGATATACATCAATGCGCCTATTAATTCTTGATAGGGATGGTCCTGGAGGATGCTCTGCTGCTTGTCCGTAGCCTTCGTTAACCTCACACCTAGAGCGATCGGAGTACTTACAGCTTTGCAGTCACTCATCCCAAAACGTCTTAGGACATCCTTGATATTCCTCGTTGATTGAGGCGAATTTCACCATTATCTCGTAGGATCTCGATACCCAAACAGTATCTCGCGGGACCAAGATCCCTAACTTTAAATAGCTTGGACAGGCCGTCCTTTATCTTTCTCTCTGTCTCATAATCGTTTGTTACGATGAGAATATCGTCGACGTAGATAAGTACAAAAGTAAATTCCTCTTTCTTGACGTAGACGCATGGGTCCCCATTGGTAGGAACCAACCCAAAAACGCGGAGTTTGTTATCGAGTTCCGCGTGCCACTGCCTTGCGGCCTGACGCAGTCCGTAGAGAGCTTTCTTTAACTTGCACACTCTATCCGGTCCTTCGATATCTTTTAACATGGTGCAAACTCTCTTCAGAATCTCAGTATTCCGTTCCTCACGCGTCATTTTTTCCAAAGTATCCCGCAAAAAATCTGGAAGCTCCATGTATAAATCGGTATCAATATTTCCATTTAGATATGTCGTTTCGATGTCCAATTGCGAAATTGTTAAGTTGAATTTTGCAGCTAGGGCCATCAGTAGTCGAAGCGAACTCAGCCGAGCCACAGGAGCAAAAGTTCCAGAAAAGTCGATACCGAGACGCTGAGTGTATCCCTTCGCCAGTATACGTGCCTTTCTTCGCTCAAGTACTCCATTGGCGTCGAATTTATTTCTTAGAACGGTGCGGCATTTGATCACCTTTCCGTTTCGTGGTCTGGATACAATATCGAAAGTATCGTTGACGATGAGACTTTTGACCTCCGAGTGTATCGCATTTAGCCATTCGTTCTTATCCGATCCGGAGATTGCCTCACGAAGTGGTATCTCACATGCATTAAATGCAAATATAGCATCTTCCCATACCAGAGAATTGTTGTCGTCTGACTCGTTCTGCGAATTAGGATTCTTGTGATTCTGCAACACCTGATACCATATTGTATTTCTTGGTAGGTCTACCTGGTTTGCCTGTCAGAATTTTCCGCGGTCTACCAGGTCCGCGTTGTAATTGATTATCTACTGTGTCAGGCTGTTCACCTGCTTCCGCGTCGTCTTCAGCATTTTCGTTGTCTTTTGTAATTGGCGAAATTACTGTGTTTTCATCGGACGGCCAATCATTCGGGTTTGACTGCGAGTTTCCGCCTATCTCGGTTTCTCGGCTTGCCTCCAAGGTTTGTCGCTCACCTAAAACAGAAAGATGCTTATCCGACGATTCACGAGTGTGATCCGAATGGCCCTCCCTGACTTGCGGCTCATTGAAGAATTTCACATCTCGTGTTATATAAATCTTCATTTCGGATGCTACCCAGACGCGATAGGCCTTTGAGGTTTCGGAGTATCTAACCATAACTCCCTTGATTCCTCTTGACGAAAATTTTCCTCTGTTGGGGGACTTATTCAGAATATATGTTTTAGTTCCGAACTTCTGTAGATGCTTGACAGTAGGACGCTTACCTGTCCATACTTCAAATGAAGTTTTGGTTCCTAGCACCTTTGTCGGACAGCGATTTCTCACGTGAGTTGCGGCTGCTATAGCCTCGGCCCAAAAGGATGTTTGAAGCCCAGATTCCGACAGCATGCACCGTGCAGTTTCCACTAGTGTTCGGTTTTTCCGCTCGGCTATCCCATTTTGCTCAGGTGTGTATGGGGCTGTCAGTCGCCGTAGAATTCCGGCTTCGTTTAGGATTTTATCCATAGTTGCATTGCAGAACTCCTTTCCGTTATCTGATTGTAAGGCCTTAATGGCTTCGCCCGATTGCTTCTCCGCATAGTTTTTATATTCCAAAAACTTGGATGCTACCTCGGACTTGTTCTTGAGGAAATAAACCGTTGTCCAGCGGCTGTAATCATCAGTAAACGTGAGAAAGTATCGAGCACCGCCTCGTGATTGCGTCCGCATGGGTCCGCATAAATCTGTGTGCACTATCTCGAGTAAATTAGTTGACCTTTTCTCGCGTTTAGGAAACGGAAGCTTGGTTAATTTTCCAGTTGCACAGGTATCGCATTGTGGGAGTGCGCCACCGATTTTGAAAGTTAGACCATATACCATATTATTTCGAAGCATAAGAGACATATCGTTCCAGTTCAAGTGACCGAGACGTTGATGCCATTCCATCGCGCTGTTTAAGGCATCCGTAGCAATGCACGCTGTGTGTTTCTTCTCGCGCAAATAGAACAAATCGCCTTCACGGTCAGCTACCATTTTTAATATCCCATTAGTATCCTTTACGTAAGCATGCTTGTTTGTGAACAGGACTGTATGATTTCTGTCAACTATTTTTGCAATCGACATAAGGTTTGTTCGAAGGTTTGGTATATATAATGCGTCCGCGAGAGTAACTTCTTTATTTTGCTTACCATTTGAAACTGTTAGATCAATATTTCCCTTTGCGGTTGCTTGCGTAGTTTCCTGGTTGGCCAATTTTATATTTCTTTCGGCCTTGTATGCTGTCACGAACAACTTTGGGTCCTTACATAGATGCGATGTGCATCCGCTGTCGAGGCACCATCAGGTCTGTCGTGTGATCGGGAGCTTTATTCGTAGAGAGGTTAGAAATCTCGCTTGCGTGGAATACGTCATTTGCGGTATTCGCGTTCTGATCATCTCTCTTCCTTTTAAAACATTCCGTGGCTTTATGACCCTTCTTTTTACAGTAATTACACTTGAACTTTATTTCGCTGGAGGATGTTTTGCCGTGTTGTCGACGATTCGTCGCGACATCTGTGGACTTCTTCGATTCCTGCTTCGAGAACATGGCGTCGGTATTCGTTTCAACGGTTTTATGAACCTTGCTATCGCGCTCTTCTATAATCTTGATCGTTAAGGAGTCTATATCCGGTAGGTTGTCGCGAGATTTTATTGCGCAACAAAAATTATCAAAGCTATTCGGCAAGCTGTGAAGCAGCATTATAGATAGTAGATCGCCGTTGATCTCGATCTCCATATTATGTAATTTGTCGACTGTATCCATGTAACGGGATAAGTAATCTCTTACGTCATCGTCCTCATGCATTTTTCTTAGTAACAATTGTTCTAAAAGCGCGGCTTTTCTCATGGGACCTTGGGAAGCGTAAACGGATTTTAATCTATCCCATACCTCTTTGGATGTGTTGCAGTTCCGAATGTGTTTGAGTTCGGTCGGACTGATAGACAAAACTAAGTCACTCTTAGCCTTGCGATCTCGGGTAATCCAGTCGCTAAGTGCATTCTGTGTTGTAGCTAGCGTCTCACCTTCGTTGGTGATAACGGGTTTTGGAATGTCTCCATTTACATATGCCCACGAGTCATTCTTTATTAAAAGCGCCTCAACTTGAATTGACCATGTATCATAGTTATGTTTTGTTAAAAGTTCGATGCGCGTTGAGTTGACGAGGTTCGCGGTCGACATCTTGTTTCTTATGTCGCCCTTTCGTGCGTGCGAATGAGTGCTCTTCTCGATCCTCTTAAATATGCACCGAAGGAAAGTTCTACGTTCGATGTTCGTCACTCGCGAGGGCCTGGGCCCATAACCTACTGGGATAAGCAATTCGTGGAGACGAGAAATAATCGTTTAGGACTACCGAACTGAACTTTATTGAACATACAAAAGAAGTGAGTCTTAAAAACATCCCGATAGCGTCACACACAACAACCTCACGGAGAGGAGAACATAGAGAAGAAATACTCAAGAAGGGTATCAAGTATCACTATTGTCCATGCTGCTACAGCGCCACAGGATTCCTTTGATAGGACAATCGCTAAACCAATCACTGCATCCTAGGAAGAGAGCGCGAATTGGGTAATATCTAACAGAAATCATAAGGAAAATATTTTAAAAATATTTTTAAACAATTTTATTTTTTGTCCCGAAAACTGCCTTTGGACATACATATATATATATATATATATATATATATATATACAGGGTGTCCCATGTAACCTGACAAATCGAAATAACTAAAAAAATACGCATTGGACGACATAATATCCAAAATAAAAGTTGTTCCTGTCGAAGAGCGTCGTCGAATGATACCAAAATTGACCCTGCCCCCGCTCCCCTGGGGGTAGGGTGGGGGGCAACTTTTAAATCTCAAACGGGAACCCCCATTTTTATTGCAGATTCGGATTCTCCATAAAAAAATAAGTAAGTTTTATTCGAAACATTTTTTTTGATTCGTGACAGATGGCGCTGTAAACGATGAAATAGAAAGATAGTGGGGGTAACGAAAGATTGAGACTGGGCATTGGATAACAATTTTGAAGAAAATTTTAGTAATTTTTATAACAATTTTTGAGGAAAGTACCTAACGAATCAAACTTCTCTCGCCTCTCACCTTCGGGGTACTTGTTTTCGGTGAGTCCCCTTGCCTCTCACCTTCGGGGTGCTTGTTTTCGGTGAGTCCCCTCGCCTCTCACCTTCGGGGTGCTTGTTTTCGGTGAGTCCCCTCGCCTCTCACCTTCGGGGTGCTTGTTTTCGGTGAGTCCCCTCGCCTCTCACCTTCGGGGTGCTTGTTTTCGGTGAGTCCCCTCGCCTCTCACCTTCGGGGTGCTTGTTTTCGGTGAGTCCCCTCGCCTCTCACCTTCGGGGTGCTTATTTTCGGTGAGTCCCCTCGCCTCTCACCTTCGGGGTGCTTGTTTTCGGTGAGTTCCCTTGCATTTCAGCATTCGATTAAATTAAATGTTCAAATTGATGACCGCCAACTTCGATGCACTTGTTGACTCGTGCTGCAAATGCCTGCACGCATCTTAAAAGCATGTCTGGTGTAATTGCGGCGCAAGCATCCCTTATTCGTTGCATCATATTTTCGCGGGTGGTAGGCGTTTCTTTAAAAACAACATCTTTTAGGTAACCCCATAAAAAGAAATCTGGCGAGGTAAGGTCAGGCGATCTGGCTGGCCAATTCACCGTACCTTCTCTACCGATCCAGCGATTACAGTAAACTCGATTTAATACTTCGCGTGCTGCTAACAAATAATGTGCTGGACAACCATCATGTTGAAACCACATGTTTTGTCGCAATTCGATGCTCAGGTCTTCAAGTAATCCTGGTAGTTCGTTTTCAAGCAGGTTTTTGTATTTTTTGGCATTCAAAGTACCATCAATAAAATATGGACCGATAAGTTTATCGCCAATTATTCCACACCAAACATTAACCGACCAAGGACGCTGATGGTTTACTTCTCGAATCCAGTGTGGGTTCTCTTCACTCCAATAATGCATGTTATGGCGATTAACTTCACCGTGGTTTGTAAATGTTGACTCATCGGAGAACAGTACACGGGCAAAAAAATTCTGGTTTGTTTGTATTTGATGAACTGCCCAGTGACAAAACGTTAATCGGTTTTGGAAATCATTGCCTTCTAATTCCTGATGCATGGACACATGATAAGGATGAAATTTGTGTAGCTTCAGTATTCTCCAAACACTCATACGAGAAATTCCTGATTGGTGTGATATTTCTCGTGTGCTCGCATGTGGATTATGAGCTGCAGCAGCTAGGACTGCTACTTGATTGTTTTCTCCACAAACAGTAGCTGCACGCGTTCTTTTTTTCTGCTTTACACTCCCTTCAGTAGAAAACTGTTTAATAACTCGAACAAAAGAAGACCGTGATCGTACTTTGTCAGGAAAACGCTCAGCATAAAGATTGACTGCATCATCAAAATTTCTCCCACTTTCGCCGTAAATGTAAACCATTTCAATTTTTTCTTCTATAGTAAGATAATCCATTTCGGCGGTTCTCTATGGTCTGTGTTTATAATTCTGTAGGCGCGGACTTCAGTTGCAACAAGATTATTCGACACTTGCCTCTCTACTTACAAGGGGAACACCAGAATTGGCTCCCTCCGATTTGGCTGAATTTTATTATATAAAATTCAGCCAAATCGGAGGGAGCCAATTCTGGTGTTCCCCTTGTAAGTAGAGAGGCAAGTGTCGAATAATCTTGTTGCAACTGAAGTCCGCGCCTACACAATTATAAGCACAGACCATAGAGAACCGCCGAAATAGATTATCTTACTATAGAAGAAAAATTGAAATGGTTTACATTTACGGCGAAAGTGGGAGAAATTTTGATGATGCAGTCAATCTTTATGCTGAGCGTTTTCCTGACAAAGTACGATCACGGTCTTCTTTTGTTCGAGTTATTAAACAGTTTTCTACTGAAGGGAGTGTAAAGCAGAAAAAAAGAACGCGTGCAGCTACTGTTTGTGGAGAAAACAATCAAGTAGCAGTCCTAGCTGCTGCAGCTCATAATCCACATGCGAGCACACGAGAAATATCACACCAATCAGGAATTTCTCGTATGAGTGTTTGGAGAATACTGAAGCTACACAAATTTCATCCTTATCATGTGTCCATGCATCAGGAATTAGAAGGCAATGATTTCCAAAACCGATTAACGTTTTGTCACTGGGCAGTTCATCAAATACAAACAAACCAGAATTTTTTTGCCCGTGTACTGTTCTCCGATGAGTCAACATTTACAAACCACGGTGAAATTAATCGCCATAACATGCATTATTGGAGTGAAGAGAACCCACACTGGATTCGAGAAGTAAACCATCAGCGTCCTTGGTCGGTTAATGTTTGGTGTGGAATAATTGGCGATAAACTTATCCATATTTTATTGATGGTACTTTGAATGGCGAAAAATACAAAAACCTGCTTGAAAACAAACTACCAGGATTACTTGAAGACCTGAGCATCGAATTGCGACAAAACATGTGGTTTCAACATGATGGTTGTCCAGCACATTATTCGTTAGCAGCACGCGAAGTATTAAATCGAGTTTACTGTAATCGCTGGATCGGTAGAGAAGGTACGGTGAATTGGCCAGCCAGATCGCCTGACTTTACTTCGCCAGATTTCTTTTTATGGGGTTACCTAAAAGATGTTGTTTTTAAAGAAACGCCTACCACCCGCGAAAATATGATGCAATGAATAAGGGATGCTTGCGCCGCAATTACACCAGACATGCTTTTAAGATGCGTGCAGGCATTTGCAGCACGAGTCAACAAGTGCATCGAAGTTGGCGGTCATCAATTTGAACATTTAATTTAATCGAATGGTGAGATGCAAGGGAACTCACCGAAAACAAGCACCCCGAAGGTGAGAGGCGAGGGGACTCACCGAAAACAAGCACCCCGAAGGTGAGAGGCGAGGGGACTCACCGAAAACAAGCACCCCGAAGGTGAGAGGCAAGGGGACTCACCGAAAACAAGCACCCCGAAGGTGAGAGGCGAGGGGACTCACCGAAAACAAGTACCCCGAAGGTGAGAGGCGAGGGGACTCACCGAAAACAAGCACCCCGAAGGTGAGAGGCAAGGGGACTCACCGAAAACAAGCACCCCGAAGGTGAGAGGCGAGGGGACTCACCGAAAACAAGCACCCCGAAGGTGAGAGGCAAGGGGACTCACCGAAAACAAGTACCCCGAAGGTGAGAGGCGAGGGGACTCACCGAAAACAAGCACCCCGAAGGTGAGAGGCAAGGGGACTCACCGAAAACAAGTACCCCGAAGGTGAGAGGCGAGGGGACTCACCGAAAACAAGCACCCCGAAGGTGAGAGGCGAGAGGAGTTTGATTCGTTAGGTACTTTCCTCAAAAATTGTTATAAAAATTACTAAAATTTTCTTAAAAATTGTTATCCAATGCCCAGTCTCAATCTTTCGTTACCCCCACTATCTTTCTATTTCATCGTTTACAGCGCCATCTGTCACGAATCAAAAAAAATGTTTCGAATAAAACTTACTTATTTTTTTATGGAGAATCCGAATCTGCAATAAAAAATGGGGGTTCCCGTTTGAGATTTAAAAGTTGCCCCCCACCCTACCCCCAGGGGAGCGGGGGCAGGGTCAATTTTGGTATCATTCGACGACGCTCTTCGACAGGAACAACTTTTATTTTGGATATTATGTCGTCCAATGCGTATTTTTTTAGTTATTTCGATTTGTCAGGTTACATGGGACACCCTGTATATATATATATATATACATATATACAGGGTGTAACAAAATCAAAGGCTAATACTGATAGGGTAGGTAGGGAATGGGGTGGAGATGGAAATGAGATAGGACACCCCTGTCCGATCATCCACCCCCGCGGAGATACAGAGGGTGGAAGTAGTACGAATCCGCGGCGCGCTATGACAAGCCGCTTGTCGGTGAAGCTAGTGGAGACAACACCACTACTCGCGCGCTCGTCTCACCGACAAGCGACTTGTCATAGCGCGCCGCGGATTCGTACTACTTCCACCCTCTGTATCTCCGCGGGGGTGCATGATCGGACAGGGGTGTCCTATCTCATTTCCATCTCCACCCCATTCCCTACCTACCCTATCAGTATTAGCCTTTGATTTTGTTACACCCTGTATATATATATGTATATATAGTATATATATATATATATTTTTTTTCGTAGTACGGAATCGAGGCGATTCATCCTCCGATTCGCAGGGAGGTAGAGGAGGAGGAGGATTATGATGCCGATGCCGATACGGATCCATACGTATCCTCGTCGGATGAGGAAGAGGAGGAGGAGAAGTGGGAGGAGAAGGAAAAAAGGAGGAGGAAGAAAAGGAGGAGAAGGAGGAGGAGGAGAAAGACGAGCCTCTTGTCAAACGTCTTCGGTAAGTATTTCATAAAACATTTTATTTTTTTTCTTCATTTAAGTTTCAATATTTTTTCTTTTTTTTTAACGATATTTTTCTTTCTAGCTTGGAGCAACGTGAGGATCGAAACAACATTATATAATAAAATATATATAAAATAATAAATGTAATAAAATATTGGGATTAAACTATATCTTATATATAAAAATGAATGTTTGTGTGTTCGGTCTTTGTGCGTTCGCGTATTATTCATCCGATTGAGTTGAAATTTTGTACATAAATCTATCATTTATGCTGTTATGTATGACTTAAATTATTATTCTCTAAATTGCTAAAATTTCGAAAAAAATCAAAGTTATTTAGTTGAAACATTTTACAAACTTATGTGTGACAAAAACAAAGAGTTGTATTATTTAAGGCTCTTTTTTTACTTATAGTCTGTGTCTAGCTAATTCCTGATCTCTCTTTCTTTCTTTCTAACTTTTCAAGAATAATTATATATTTTATTCCAACTAATTCCAGATTGCTTTCATTCGCAGGGCCGTCTTTAGTCATATGGTGGCCCCTGGCACATTTGGTTTTGGGGGCCCCTTCACTCAATGAATAGAAAGGTTTCTTGTATGTTTGTATGTAAGTCATTTGTGTCCCCGAAAACCAGCCGTGAAGGACCCTCACCCTCCTTACATCTTCCACTTAGTTTCAGCTACTCCTAGTTTGCAGTCGACCCAGTCAAACCTCAAACAACTCAGTGAACCCCAACACAATGCAACCCGATATTTGGTATACAGAGAAACGTGTATTTATTTGAAAATAATAGGGATATGGTAAGTATTTAACTTTTAAAAGACCGAGGTTTGAGGTGTCAAAACTCCTTATAAAAGTTGTTCAAAGTTGAATTGTAAATTATAAATATATTACATACAAAATACCTGTTACGCCTATATTTAGGCTTTCCGACCCGGAACAGTGAACAGTAAGAGAAAAATTCTAAAGAAATTTCTAAATTAGGTGTTTATGGGGATTTCTGAGGTCACTGAGTACGATGATGAAGCCAAATTTAGAAAAAAAATTTTCCTTATTTATACCATTATTACACTAATAACTGTAAAAAATTTAAGGAGTTCATGATATAACTCTCCTTTAGCGTTACCCGGAGCTAACGACGTGGACGTAGACAGTGTATATGTAGTTCCTTATTAATTTTTTTATTAATCTTTTAATTTTTTTTTAATTTTTTGTCTTTTTGTTTTTTTTTTTTTTTTTTGTTTTTTTTGTTTATTTACTTTTAAAAACCTGTATTTAGGTTTCCGGTCCTCAAGATTAAAGCCAATATTATAGGGTGCAGGATAAAAATGGAGTTATTTGAAAATAAATAAAAGAACCTATGAAAACCAAAGAACATTCAAACAGAACACCAAAAAGGGACATATTTATCAATGTTGAAAAGGCAAGTCTGAAAACAAAAAAAAACTGTATAAAATCTACAATGACACTAGTGGCTTTTTTCGTGATTTTTTATGTGCAAAATCATCAATTATTTCCTCGAAATCTATTTCTTTGAGAATGTCGTTTTCGATACTCATCAATGATAAGCTATTTAATCTTTCTTGAAGCATAGTACTCCTAAGTTCGTTTTTAATTCTGCTTAATTTAGAAAAGGAGCGTTCACCACTGGAGTTGGTTATCATCAGTGACAAGAAAATTCGTAACGATTCCAACATTAGGAAAAGTGTCTTCAATCTTGTCCGTTCAGAGGAGATGGTATAATTTAGAAATACTTATTTCTTCAACTGCTTCGAACATTTTTTAAATAGTGTGTTAAGTGAAGACATGACTTCAGTTCTTCTGCGTTAACATCGTCGTGGTACATTTCACCGAATTCTTTGCAGCTATTTTTCAATTCATCTGGTTTAATAGTATTTAAACGAGAAAGAAAGTCAAATCGTATTTAAACGAGAAAGAAAGTCAAATCGTTGATTGATTTCGTTGTACAAATCCGATCGTTGCTTTAGGTGGACGAGCAAGGTATCAATCATTGGAAGAAACGTTTCTATTTTAAATTTCTCTTTACCAGATAAATGAACAGTTTCCGCCGAACCGTCAAAAAATACAATGCGCGAGCTTCTAGTTTTTGTTCTTTGAGAGAGATCCTTGTAGTCAGCGTCTGGAAAATTTTCTTTAGCAGAAGATTCGTACTGATCAAAATTGTTTCTAACATCACCAATGAAATCAACAAGGGAAGCAAACAATTTTGTCGCAACGTCCATTGTTAGGGTATCTTTCTGAAGGTTTAGACTTGTTTTGTTTATCCTTTCCAATATATTACTCCATATCTCTGCTAAAACAATATTCTCCAGTTTTTCCATTTTTCTGACCAGACTAAGAGCTTCGTTTTTGGTTTCTGCTGGTTGGTCGGTATCTCTAGCAATCAATATCAAAGCTTTTAAAATTTGCTTATAACCCTGATGCAAAGCATTTACAGCGTCAGCACGTGCGGACCATCTGGTTTCAGAAAGGCACTTGATGATTTTATTCGAACCTAGACATTCTGTCAGTATGTTCCACCGGTGGGTAGAACTTGAACAAAAATTGTACAATCTTTGAATTAATTGAAAGAAACTTGTTACCTCTAGAACACATCCGGCAGCATGACTGCCCACCAAGTTAAGAGAATGTGCCGCGCATAGTACAAAAATAGCAAACTTGCATTTTTCCTTGATTCTTGCTTGTAAACCCGAATACTTTCCAGCCATATTTGATGCATTATCATAGCTCTGTCCGCGACAATCCTTAATTGGAATGTCGTAATTGTCCAGAAATTTCAAAACTGTCTCCGCCAAATATTCAGCTTTGTGTTCCTTTATAGGTAAGAATTGTAAAAATCTCTCAACGGGGACTCCGTTTTTTACGTACCGAACAACGAAAGTTAGTTGATCAACATGTGAGAGGTCCGGTGTAGAATCTACACTAATTGAGAAATATTTTGCTGCTTTCAATTCACCTACAATCTTCATTACAACTTGTTTTCCCATAATATCAATGAATTCATTGCAAATATTAGCTGACAAGTATGAAGTATTTCCTTTTCCCGGATTCCCGTACTTTTTTATATGATCCATAAGAAATGGATCAAATTCGCTTAATAACTCCAAACATCCCAAATAATTTCCGTTGTTTTGAGATCCAAAGGTTTCATTATTACCACGAAACGCAAGTCCTCTTAATGCCAAAAATTTAACGACTGCAACAATCCTTTTTAATACGCTCTTCCAGTAATCTACCTCTGTCTTATATTGAGAAAGCAGGTTAATTTCCACCCTACCAACAGTTTTACTTTGCGTAATATAAGTCATCATAGATTGCCTGTGCCCTAAACTATTCTCATGTTCCAATATAAGGTTATTGATATGCTCCCCTCCGATGGTGCGCCACCTTGCCGTGGTGGAAGGGCTCCCCGGAATTCTTCCGGGGTCTAAGAGCGCACCGGGTATGGGCCGCTCCCGGGCCGCTCGGACTTATTTCGAGGTCGGGGCCGGGGGCGGCGGTGGGGTGCTCCCGGCTTTTCTGGGTGCCTGTCGTCCGGTGTTCCAGGCGGCAGGTGTCCCAGAGGGGGGGGCCAGGTGTTCCTGGCCAAAACTGGGTGTCTTGGCGTCCGGTGTTCCGGGCGCGGGGCACCCAGTGGGGGGACGTGGGTGCCGGTCCGCTCGTATCTGGGGGCGGCCGATCCCTGTCCAGTCACATGGGCAGGGGGAGGTGCGTCCTAGCACGGGCGGAAGCGGTGTCCCACAATGCTTAGGCTCCACCTCTCCTCCCAAACGGCTCCAGGGGGCTACCCTGGAGTACGCGGGAGTGAAGTGGAGGGACGGGCCGGTGGTGTCCCGGAACTCCCGGGCCCACCGGGCTGGGCCGCTCCGGGCCGCTCGGAAGTATTCCGAGGTCGGGGCCGGGGCGGCGGAGGGAACCATTTCGGCTCGGGCCAGGGCGGGGTCGTCAGGCTTGGCTGCCAACCGCCCTAGGGGAGGACACCCCGAAAACAAACCAACCTTTACAAATCATGGGTTATGACATTAATAATGAAAATAACCTTACCGGACCAGGGTGACCGGACACCCAGGTCCCGGCGTGAGGGGGGCATTGTCCCGACCTCCCTCACGTCATCATCGGACGACGGGCTACCAGTGGGGTGCACCGCAGGTCCCACTGGAGAATTGGCGTCTGCGAAGGGGCCTCGGCCCGTTACGACCGTCAGTCCTGTTCCTCCAATTTTTGGAGAACAGGCGACGGCATTTGTTACCCCCCTTCAACCGTTGAGACTGAGGGGAGGAGGTGACTCGGAGGGAGATCCCACTTCCTGGTTCTCCGGGGGATGGACCCGTGTGCCGGGTTCCCCCCCCTCAGATTGAGGGTCGACTCGGACGAGGAGATGGTCAGCATCTCCTCGTCCCTATGCAAGCCGGGGCCCGCGTCCAGCAAGGCCTCGAGCAGGCTGAGCCGCAGTAGGGCAGGCTCCAATGTCTCCTCGGCGGCAACGTCTGCGGATGACATTCCGGGCTTGGATCAGGACCCGCCGGTGGCGAGATCCCTCTCGCTGGAGTCGATCAGGAGCGGGGCCTCGGCTTCCAAAAGGAAGAGCGAGCCGTCTGCGAAGAGATCGTCGTCCAGCGAGGGGGAGGATCGACGCTCCACCTCTAAAATCCCCAAGTGGGATAATAGAGGTCGCCCCCCGAAGGACCCGACCCACTCGGGCTAATTCACGGGAGCGAAGTGCGAGGAGCGGGCCCGTCAAAAGAAGAAGGCGGACAGGGAGAGAGCTGCCCAGAGGGCTGCTGACCCAAAAGTCCCGGTCGAGGAGACTCCAGCCCGCCGCCGCGGGTATGAGGAGAAGCTGAAGCAGGCTCGCGAGCAGCTCGAATCGGCCCCCCCTGGGGAGTTTGAAGGGTTACTCAGGTCCCAGGTGGGGGCCATCCGAAAGGTGGCAGCATCCCCCTCGGGGATCCAGGGGACTACGGCGGGGACCCCCCTTAGAGCGGCTGCGGCCTTCGAGGTGGGTATGGCCATACTTGCGGAGAGGTCTGAGAGAGGGTTTTACGACCCTCTCTCGGGGAGGGCGCCCTCCCCCCGCAGCGGCGAGATCAGGGAGGTCCTTGAGGCCAACCGACGTCTTAAGGAGGAGCTGGATGACCTAAAAAGGAAGGTGGCGGACCTGGAACGGTCCTCCCCCCCGTCCTCCCCCCTCATTAAACCGACGGAAGAGAGTGTGGAGGTAGAGACGAATGGCGGGGACTCTCAGTCCCCCCGCCCACCCTTGAGAATCCTCAGGGAGATAGAGAGAAGTTCCCTGCGCTTCGTCCCTCTCTCTTGGGACAGGCCTCTGTAAGGTTGCCGGAGAACTCCGGCGGCCTCCCCGCGGGCGGCTCCCCGACCATCGGGGGGGCTGCGCCGCTGAAGGGCGCAACCGCCGAGGGTGGCGATTTCGGTGGCATTGTAGAGGCCGTCACCAAGGCCGCCATTAAGGAGGTCTATAAGAGACTTAAAGGAAAGTTGTCCCTCCCCGCTAGTCCTCCTAAGCCGGTGGATCGTCGAGCCGCACGGATTCCCCCTCCGGGGGCAATTCCGGCCAAGGCGTCCGACGGCGGGAGGGCTGGCGGTGGGGGGGAGAGGGGCCGGGGGGGCAGCAGCAGCAGAGGAAGGTGCCCCTCCTAAGGGGAGGAAAGGAGGGGCTCCTCCTGCCCATTCGGCAGTTCTCTTTCCTTTTTCCCCTCCGAAGAGGACCCCTCCCCCTCCCTCTCGCCCGGTTCCTCCCGCTGGGGCCCCCCGTCCTGGGGAGCTATGGAGCCGGGTGGTCGGGCGGGGGGAGAAGAAAGAGAAGGCTCCCCCTGTAGCGGCTGCGCCGCAAAAGGGGGGCCCCAAACCTTCCCCCTCCCCTCCTGGTAATAACCAGGGGAAAAAGGGAGGGAGGAGGAAGAAGAAGAGGAACAGCCGAGCACAGCGGCCGTCGTTATCATCTCGGATGACGGGGAATACGGCGAGCTGCTGTGCGCGGCGAAGAAGATCCTCTCCGTCCGGGAGATGGGGATCGTGGGCATCCGGCACAGGGTTGACCGGGGCCACGGTCCTCGAGATCCCCGGGCCGGAGAGGACTACGAAGGCGAATGAGCTGGCGGACAAGCTCACCAACTTGTTCGTGAGTAAACCTGGGGTCCGGGTGTCCCGACCCATAAAAACGGCGGACATTCGCCTCCGGGGGGTGGAGCCCTCCGCCACCGCGGATGAGATCGCGTCCGCGATTGCGGACAAAGGCGGCTGTCTCCCCTCGGAGGTGAGGGTGGGGGCCTTGAAGCCCTCCCCGCTCCCGAGGGGTTCGGGCACCGTGATGGTGCGCTGCCCTGTGGAGGTGGCCAACAGGGTGGCACAGGGGGGCAGGCTCCAGCTCCAACTGGTAGCAGTTGGAGTTGATTTGCTGGAGCCTCGCCCCCTCCATTGCTTCAAGTGTTTGGAGAAGGGCCACGTGAGGGCCAGGTGTCCCAATGGGGACCGCAGCGATGCCTGCTATCGCTGCGGTGTCGCGGGGCACCTGGCCGGGAAGTGTACCGCTCTGGTCTCCTGCGCGGTATGTAAAGCCGCGGGGAGGCCGGCCGGGCACCGTTTCGGGGGCCCAGCGTGCAGGCCCCCCAAGAAGAAAAGCGGAAAGGGAAAGGGAGAGGGGAAATCTCCGGCGACTGCCCCTCCCCTCCCCTTTTCTGGGGGGCGAGGCCTCGAGTGCCCCGCCCCTCTCGGAGGGGGAGTTGGTGATTCACCCCCTCATCAGGGAGATCGTGGAATTTTCGGCCGATAAGGCCATCAAAATATCCGTGGTTGCCCCGGCAGCCATGGGAAAGGAGGCAGTAGGTCTGGAGGAGCCGATGGACATCCAGTAATGTCCACCAGGCTTCTCCAGGCCAATTTAAATCACGCCCGGCAGGCCCAGGATCTGTTCCTGCAAGACCTGGCCGGGCGTGACGCAGGCCTGGGTGTGGTCGCGGAGCCGTACCGCCTGCCCGACCCGAATCCTAATTGGATCGTGGCGGCGGACGGCTCCGCGGCCATTATACGGAGGCACTCCCCGCGATCCCCCCCGATTAGCCAGGTGGCGGTCGGGGAAGGGTTCGCTATTGCGAGGTGGGGTGCCCTCCACGTGGTGGGGGTCTACGCCCCCCCCCACCAGATCTCGCCCCGAGCTAAAAGAGCAGCTCCGGAAAGTGGGGGACAGCATTCGCCGGTGCCTCCCCATCCGGTTCTGGTTGCCGGGGACTTCAACGCCTGGAATAGGGCTTGGGGTTCCCGGCTAACCAATGCTCGGGGCGAGATCGTGCTAAACTGGGCGGCGGAGCTGGGCCTCCTCCTGTTGAACGAGGGGGCCCATAGGACCTGCGTCCGTCCCCGGGGGGAGTCCATTGTCGATCTGACTTGGGCTTCCCCGGGGGCGGCGCGATTAGTGAGGTCATGGGGTGTGATCGAGCGCGAGACGCTCTTGGACCACCTCTCGATAGAGGTGGTCCTTACGGCTACCCCGTGCGAGGTGCTGCTTTGCCGCTGAGTGGGGGGGCGTTCACCTCCCCGGAGATGGGCCTTGTCGCGGCTCTGCCGCGACAGGTTACTGGCCTCGGCCGCGGTGGAGACGTGGTCCAACTTACCAACGGATCACGTTGACGCCGAGGCCGAGGCCAAGGAGGTAGGGGACATGGCCGCACGCATGTGCGATGCGGCAATGCCTCGTTCACGGCCCGCCCCTTGTCGGGCGGCCTACTGGTGGAACGAGGAGATTGAAAGTCTCGGGGTACCGGACCTTCCCCTATTTCAGACAGGCAGAATGCAGGAGGAGGGGATCTGATTTCCCCTCCTCCTCCAAGGATTGAGGCTGCATGCGGCTCGGGTGCTGTGTGGAGAGGGGGGGTCTTTCTCCCCCCTCCCTGAGCATGGGGCCGCATAAGGCCGCATGTGGCCATGCCCGAGGGGTGGAAAGAAGAATGCCTTCTTGGCGATGCCCTTCCACCCCTCAACACGGGCTAAGGAAAGGTACCCCGGAGGGGTTTTAGTGGGTAGGCCGGGAGGTTTTATCTCCCGGAGAGTCCCACATAACCCGAGAGGTTCCCCCGGACCTCTCGGGTATCCATAAAGGATTTCCCCTTCGTCAACAAAACAAAAAAAAAAGGTTATTGATATGCTTCCAATCATTACACCCACTCGGAGAACTGAAATTTGTTTTAGAAGCGTTAAAAAGGCAACAGGAATAGCAAAATATAGACTTCTTCAATGGTGAATACAGGAGCCATTTTCTTTCAACACTTTCACCATTCTTTAATTTACGGATGAAAACTGTCTTATTCAAATTCCTTGTTTTTATTCTACCGTGCGACTCTATGTAACTCCTGGAAGCATATGAGAAGTCACAGTCTTTATTTTGAAAAAACTCTGGTCCTTTGCGAATCCACAATTCACGTATTTTTTCTGTCAATATTTTATCCTCATCCCAATAATTACCAGGATCATGTGAAATAATTTCATTTTTTGTTGAAAATTGCACTTGATCTGAAAAATCAATTGTTGGCGTAGTTAAATCACATCGCCGGTCATTTTCAGAGCTACAAATAGGTTTTAATATTCTCTCATTGTTTTCTTGTTGCGACAAGTTTGAAGGATCAATGTGTTTGCTAACTTCAGGAGCTCCAGGTGTAAAAAATGAAGTTAGTTTTGGTAATTTTTCAATAGTTTCCTTTTGATGAGCAGCCTTTTTTCTTTTCTCTGCACCGCTGGGATATGATCGTTTCGACATGATTAAAAAATTATTGATATTATGAGTACGATATTACAAATTTAGTAAACAGTGTTGCTAGCTAGTAAAGGAGTAAAGGAGGAATCTGAGCGAAGTAAAATTTAATTAAAAATAAAAAAGTAATGTAGATGTAAATGAATTCGTGTTTTGAGATTTTGAGGTGAGAGAGTCTAATAAGCAGTGGAAGGAGGTTACGGACTGTAACGAGGAAAAAACTCCCACTAAACAGTGGAAAGGGTTACAGTTGTAATCGAAAACCAACTAGCAATAGTAGCAATAGCGTAACTAACAAACTAACTTCGATTGTTAGTACGAGAGGATGTCAAGAGTGTGACGACGATCTGTGAAATTTATCAATATCTGCGATGGACAGTATACACCAAAGTATTCCGATACTCAATATTTTTATAAAATACGATCGGAAGATGTTGCCCGAGTATTGGGTGGAGACTAATAAATATAATCGCCCCAGGTCCTCACCGCATACGAGAAAGGTTTGCAACTCTGCGCCACGCAGCGGCCGAGCGTGAAGCTCTAGCGAGATTTTTTCTTTACATATATAGTAGTTTCAAAAACGTATTACCCGGTAAAAAAATCATAAGAAATGTAAAAAAAAAGGATTTTATTCGCAAAATGTTATACTTTTTAGAACTGGAGTTAAAGTTTTGGAAAAAAAAACTTTTAAAAGGCAAACGGCAGAGTGCCCAATATTTGTGAATTTAAGGATCAAAATGGGGATTTTCTATAAAGCACAGTTTGATGAAAAAATGTTTCTCGGAAAATTCAACTAAATACTCATAAACTGCAATATTTTGTCTACAAAATGCTTTTTTAAAAACTTTTCTACGATTTTTTTGACCGAGTAATACGGTTTTCAAAATACTCGTGATGATCGTTAGGTAACACTGATGACCTTGTTAAGCGTAATTTTGAAAAACAATGCTGGTTTTCAACTCACGTAACTCGGTCAAAATGATCGTAAATAATGTTTTAAAAAAGCATTTTGTAAGCAAAATATTGTAATTTATGAGTGTTTAGTTGGATTTTCCGAGAGAAATTTTTTTATCAAACTATGCTAGACTAGAACTATGAAGGCACTACTTCTTTCCGGTGAATATCAAGAGGCACGGTAGTGTCTCGCGTCAAGTATACGCAGCGCATATGAAGCGCGAGACGGACCGAGACTATATTACACGAGACCAGGTTTTGAGAGACACTTTGATTTTCAGATCTCAATAACGGCTCATCCGATTAATTTCTAAGTAGGCTCAATGGATAGCTTGGGTGCTATTTAAGAAAAGTATTTTTATTTTTCTCCTATGTGTCCTACGAGCGGAAATATTGCGATGCAAAGTTAGATTTTGATGAATTTACGATTAAGAAACTCCGCTTTCTTAGTCATAATCGTCAAGTGTTGGCAAGGAAGGGCGGGTGAGGGGTGAAGAAATGTGGTTACAGGACGTTGTTCATCAGACGAAGGTTTGGCCAATCCGTCAAACTCCTTATCACATCGATAATATTAGTCGATGCTAGTCGAAAATACCGATTTTGATATTCACTAATTGTAAGTCGGTACTAAAAATTTCTAGTTTAGCCAATGTATCAAGCCGCGACCTCTTTCTGACGTTACTATTGCGAAGATTGTGAGTATCGTTGACATTTTGATTAGAATTATATGAGGAGCTAAAAGCGAGTGTAAATCACGTTTTTGAAAATATTGACTTGTGTGTAAACAATACAATATTATACTTTATACCACTAGAAAATCTAAGATGCTCGTTATAAATAATAACAACAAAATATGGTAAAAAGGTCAATATATACTAAACGAGCTAATAATTAGGTGACATAAAAAAATATCTTTTAAAATACATATGTCTATTTATGCAAAAATGTTAGATTTCCTCATATATTTGTAAAAATGAATAAGATATAAAGCCGGATTTAAACGATATGTGGCTCGATCATTTTTATTGTTTTCAATATGTTTGTTTTACGCATCTTCTCTTTTTTTAACTTGTTGATAAGCTTGCTGAACCACACGTTGTTTATCCGCACCTTAAGATATTTAACACTACAAAATATGAGAAATTACAACAAATTACCTTTTTAAAAAAAAGGTACAAAAAAGCGCCAACTATACGCAAAAGAACGCGTTCAAAAAAGAATTCTTGTAGAAAAACAATTTTAATATATGCTGAAAATTTAATATACTGAAAACTTTTTTAAAAAATATAAGTAATTGTTATATGTGGCGTTGATTGTAAAAAAGAATGCCCATCAAAAAGGAACTTAAATTCGTAAATTAATAAATATTTATATAATGAAAAAAATTTCGGTAAAAGATTACTCAAATCTTCTCTAAAAAAGTAATGATATCAAAATATCACGCCAACTATAAAAATGGGTTTTTATGCACACCAAAAAATTTATTACTTCATTATTACTCTTTGGCCGATATTCGTAGTTAATTCTTATTTAAGACAGTCTTAAGTACAATCATAAGATGTTTTAACCAATCACAGAGTCGTAAATAATTTAATACAAATAAATATTTTATACTAAACACTTGGCGCTGCTAAATAGAAGAGGGGTAGAAGGGGAGAGAGAGAGAGAGAGATTAAAGCAATTAATATCATATTTATTCGGTTTAGCCAATTTTTTAGAGAAGATTTGAGTAATCTTTTACTGAAAAATTTTATTCATTATATAAATATTTATTAATTTACGAATTTAAGTTCTTTTGATGGGTATTCTTTTTTACAATCAACGCCACATATAACAATTACTTATATTTTTTTTTTAAATTTTCAGCATATATTAAAGTTGTTTTTCTACAAGTATTTTTTATTTGATAGATAAATGATAAATAGTTATGCGAGTTGAATTTTCTTTATTCTATCTTCTACCCCTAACGTACTGTTTGTCAGTCGGGGCCCCTTGGAACCGCGGGCCCTGGGCCAGGGCCCAGCGGGGCCATGCGTAAAGATGGCCCTGCTCATTCGTAAAACTTAATCTGTTCAAAATAAAAAGTAAAGATTGGAATAAAATGAATATTACTTGCAAAATTATCATACAAATGTCCTTAATTTTTACGATTCTCAAATAATTAAGAAAACTAACGTGAGGCGAATGATACTTCATTCACTGGAAAGGAAATTGAGATAAGATACCGAATGTTTTTCCTCCATTTTTAATGGATTGAAATGCTGGATTTCACTGTGAGTTTGATTGTGTTCATCGTGATGTACAGCTTCCTTCTCGACATACGGTAATTTTATCGAAATCTGTTTTAAAAATGTTATTTCCGTGGACTTGTAAGGTTGCATTCCTACGTTGGTTTTTATTTTACTTGGATTGAATTTTACATTATACTTAGGTATGCCATTCCTTCCCCCGGGATGAGGCCAGATTTATGGCCATGCCCGAGGGGGAACAGGAAGAATGCTTATAGGCGATACCCTGCCCTCTCCAGGGCCAAGGAAGGTCACCGGCGGGGGTTTTAGTGGGTAGGCCCGGGGATTTGTTATCCCCGGGTGAGTCCCACATAACCCGCGGGTTCTCCCTAGAGTTCCCGCGGGTATCCATAAAGGATTTCCCCCGCCTTACCAAAAAAAAAAAGGTATGCCATTCCTAATGGTTTCTAGAAACCTGTTGAAAAATTTATATCAATAATATAAAATATAAATATACATAAGAATAATTCCGCTCGATACAAATAATAACAATTTAAAAGAAATATACAGGCCAATAAGTCAAATCGAGCCAAAACAAAAAATGTCTTTTACATGTTCACAAAATATAATATAAGAAACAAGAATTCTACGCTACATGAAATTGAAATTTATTATAAGAAAAATACATATGTACGTTTCGACCTCACTGGGTCTTCTTCAGCATTTAGCAAAATTATTACAAAGTTTTACATATAAAAAACCGTTATTGACATGTATAAAGATTAGGGAAAAAACGCACTCGTGTCGCCAAAAATGATCACTAATTAAAAACCGAACGGCATGTTGGGAGTCAATCGTGTAGATGGAAACAACGATCTCCTGGTACGGTGTTGTCAAAATTATAAAAACATGTGGAACTTATTGCTCGTTGTCTAGCGAGAATATGTTGGTCAATTGAACTAAACATGATGTCCTTTTGGTTGTTATCTTTGTGAACGTCAATTTATAAAATCGGTGATATAATTGGAGATCGTATTCTGTCCGTGGCTGGAGCCCGATCAGTGTGTTACAGTATATTCTACCAGTAAGTCGTGTTAACATGTCACAGTTTAAAACGACACTAATGAGTGTCGTTTATGAATATATGCACGGTTTCCACTAATGAGATCGCTTCATTCGATGTGGACAAGATAGTGTGTTGACATCTAAGGTCCATAACAGATGGCGCGTGAAAAACGAGAAAACTCGTGAGCAGTCCTTAACAGATGGCGCGTGAAACGCGAGAAAACTCGTGAGTGGTCCTTAACAGATGGCGCGCGAAACGCGAGAAAACTCGTGAGCGGTACGCAATGTGTTAAGACGGACGGGAAGTTTGAAGGTGCGTGGAAATCGCGCTCGTCACATTTTTCTTATCCGGGAAGTCGTATCGAGCGAGGAGAGAGAGTATTTCGAAACGATTTTCGCTTTGTTAGATTTCATATGTGCGAAGAAGGGGAAAGTGATAAAAGCGTTAACGTTTCACGGACTTGAAATCATTAGCGATCGAGGAAAGAATGCGTCTAAGCGAGAACGAGATCGTTTGCGAAGGAGAAGTTATGGACAAGAAGGAGTCAGCGTCGCTCTCGGGGAACGAGATAGCGCCGCTCCCGGGGAACGAAGCGGAGTCGTCGTTTTTCTCTTTGTTGGATTTGATGCTGGAGTTATGGGACCTCTTTTTGGCGGCGACGCGCAACATCAGATTGTTGATCGGTACTGTTTCGACGTATATGAAGACGCGCAGAAACGCGGATCTAAATGCGCGCCGCGTTCGCGAAGGGCGAGAAATGAAACGCATTGGTGGATACGCATAGAGCGTGGATGGCGAAGAGTTCGGTAGAAACGTACTCAAAACGCGATTAGCTCTCTTTCGTTCGATTCAACGTGTCCAAGCAGCTGCAGGCGAGTCTATGAATGGTCTAATGACCGAGGAGACTTTCAACGAATGGATCGACGAATGCAAAGGGCGCGCGATCGATACGACCGATCGCGGTGCGTGCGAGGGAGTGTTGGAAGGGCTCGACTCGTTGTCGGGTTTACTCCGGAGCAAGATCGTTTGCTCACCGTAAAGACGCCAGGAGCTTGGCAGTCAAATGATACGCGTGTACGTGTACGACACGATTGATATAATGGACAAGGAGAAGCGTCATTGGTGGAAGTACGCGAAACTGCGAACGCAGTTTTTGAGTTTCTCGGCGAAGACTGATAGCACGCAGCAGTTGTTGAATCAGTTGTTCTAGGTTATGGCACGGCGATTGGCAAAAATTCCCGGAGCAGTGAAGGAGACGATGAACGTCGTGGACGATAGCGTTTCGCGGCAACGTTGCAGCGTCAAGAGAAAACGGAGCGACGATGACGACAGTCCTGAGTCTGTTTAATGAGAACGATGCGTTACGTGACATAAAATTAAAAAAAAAAAATGTATTGTATTTTTTTTTAATTATATATCTTTTTTTCGTTATACCTTCTGAGCCAGAAACGCTACGGATATACTACTAATATAATGAAAATGTATATTGATTATCGTTGAGATGGGAGGAGTGTTTAATAAAAAAAAGAGAATGGTATACAAAAAAGTTTTTTTTATTTAACATCGATACAACGCTTCACCCTCTAAAACAGAGAATCGCTAGTTCGCAATCGACGATGTTGTCGCGGTTAAAATTCTCGCTGTCTCGTATTGCTCGTGGAACGTTTTCGCAATTCGTCGCGCTGTTCGCAATCTCGAGGAAGCGCGAGAACGTCGCGTCGACGTTTTTCGTCGCCGCGTTCAAAAAGGCTACGATGCGCTCGACGCAGCAATCGTGGTCGAACAGAACGCGTACAGTGGAGAGCGATAAGACCAGACGAGTCGTGGGTGTTTCCAGACGCAAAACCGAAAAATTGTTGATCTTCCAAATCGCAGCGTTACATTTCCAACGTTGATCGGTGTCGCGTCGTTGCTGACGGACTGCAGATTCGACAGCACAACGTTTTTCTGTTTGACGAGTCTTTGCCACGTCTCGGGCGAGAACAAGATCTCCTTGCCGTGGCAGTCTCCCAGAACGAGTTTACGTAGGAGGGCGAATCGACGACGATACCTAAGAACTTGTAACCTGTTTTAGTCAACGTGTATCTTCCCGACAGAATTCGAATTCGGCGATGCGTCGTGTCGGTATCGTTGACACCTGAAAGAAGTACAAAAAAAATGCAGACAAAAGTTTAATAAAAAAAAGAGTTTAATAAAGTATGAGGACTCACGCATCTTTTTCCTGTCATCCAGTTCATCGTTCGACGCGTCTCTCTTCCTCACTTCTCCACCGTTTGCGGAAGATCGTTGCTCGATGAGCGCCGAATACATCGCGTCTCTCTCTCTCTCTTTCTCTCACTCTTCTTACGTCGCGGTCGACGGATCGCACGAGACTAGTCGTTCGAGCGGTCGAATGTCAGTTTTAAACGTTATAATTATTTTTTAATACGTATTATTTTTTTCCACTTTGCGGTAGAATGTTATCTATGCGTCGCGTTTTTCCTCGTTATTGCTAGTGAATACGCTCTTGATTCGAACGACTCGATCCAACAGGTCTCGCAATTGCCGCAACAGTCCTACCGTCGAATTAACAGAAAAAAACGGAGTGTACACGCTGAAGACAACTAGCACCTTCAAAAATAGATAAGGTTCAAGCTCGGCGAAGAGTTCGACGAGGAGACCGTGGACGGCAGGAAGGTGAAAAGCGTCTGTACTTTGGACGGTAATAAACTTGTGCAGGTACAAAAAGGCGAGAAAGACACTACGATCGAGAGGGAATTCACTGCCACGGAGATGAAGGCGGTAAGTACATTTTTAAAAATTCTTGGAAGAATTAATTGATCGTATTTTTCTTGTTTGCACGATAAGGACGCTCAAAATAAAAGAGATCTACGATATGTATATTAACTTAAATATTGTTACATTTCAAGGTGGGACAAGGTATAAATTTTATAGCAGTTTTATTAATGAATAATTCGCTTGAAACGTGTAACAGAGAACACTGTGACATCTTAAAGACGGTTTTTATTAAATATGCTGGAATGTTGATATTTAAATTAATCTCGGTTTTGTATTATTAATATTCTATTCGCAAATCGATAACAAGTTTTATCAATTACGTTACCATTTATTATTGACTAGTAAAAGCAAGATGTCCTTCAACCTTCAGGTAAACACTAAGCAAAGAAATATCTTTCTCACGTAGATGTTGTGTATATGACAAATTTCTAAGGCTTATAGACTAGCAATCTTGTGTCTGTATTTTATAAGAACAACTGGAAACGACTATCTATCTATATATACAGGGTGACCTATTTTAACTTAGGCATATATATATATATATATATATATTAATATATACAAAATAAATACAAATACATATATACAAAATAAAAATAATTATATAATATATTCAATATGTATATATTTTGTATTTATTATATAGAGATAAATATAAAGAAAGTATATAACATTAGATGTTTATATTATATACACATTTTTCAAGTGTAAGCGTTTTGCTCAGCCTTGCGACAAAATTTTGATCGAGAAAAAAAGTCGTTTCTTTATAATCATTTGAAACGACATATGTACAGAGAATATGCATTAGTGTGTACTATTATTACACAAGAAATATCTCTCAGCGAGCGAACTAAAGAGACAGTAGTAGGAGCGAGCAAGACAGTAATAAGAGCGAGACAGTAATAAGAGAGAGCGAGAGGGGCATAGCTGGCAGAGAAAACTCGAAAGATCGAGTCTTTCCTTCCACGCTGTTATTCCCCTCTCGCTCGCTCTCATTGCTGTCTCGCTCGCTCTTATTGCCGTCTCGCTCGCTCTTATTGCTGTCTCGCTTGCTCGTACTACTGTCTCGCTCATTCTTATTGCTATCTCGCTCACTCTCATACCGACTGTGTCGGTAACATTTTTATTAGTTCTTTCAAGGAGGCGCTCAAAATCGCGTATGAGTTCGCCGATGACTCCAGCATCCCCTTAAATCCCCTTGAATAACTCAATAGTGATCCCATTGTCTACATCCGCAATAAATACAAAGGTATGTATATTTCATATTATTACAATCAAGATGTATAAAAGTTTTCTGCTTAGAGTAGTATTGATAATAACAAACGTATATAAACAGTGACCAAAAACATTTTCATATCACAAAGCATCATGTAATAAAAATTTTGTAAACTTGAATGTGTAATAAAAATATTGATGATACAATTTCCAATCGATTCTGAATATTGAGATTAATAAATTTTTTTACACATGTAAATGTATTCATCTTTTTTTTTTAAATTATTATAAAAAAGAATTGAAGTATTCAGATGCCTGTGCATTTCAAAATCATTATTTAATTAGTTAAAATTTATGTATTTCATGATTATTTTTGGTGAAAATACTTGTACGCTTTACATCCAAATTCTCAAGTGAAGCACAAAATTATGATGAAGAAAATTAAAATACACTGTGGTTTATACTAACTGTAGTTTATATAGATTGTTTCACGATCGTTGACATGTATTTATGGCATGTAATATTGAATGATCAAAATCAAAATTCTTACCGACAAAACGTTGAACTATCGCCTGATCTATCTTCCATTCATTCAACAAACTAGACAGGTTCAATTCAGCTAATGGTGAATTATCGGCCATTTCTGTAGAGTGAAATAAATAATTTCACGGAAATTATTTTTGATGCCCATGTGAAAAATAAATTTGCGCAGATTTCTAAAAATGTTTTATTAAATATTATTTGAGACCTATGTTTTGTGAATTTTAATTCATAACCTATAAAAAGTCTAAAGTATTTACATGAAAATTTTTTTTTTGTATTAATATAATTTTCAACGATTAAAAAATTCAATTGAAAGTACATGCAATACGAAATTTTTTTATATAATAACATTGATTAATGTATAATATATTCACTTTATATAAATTTATATAACAGATTTAGATACGAATTTTTACGACTTTTTGGTTATGTAAGCACTTGAATACACTTAGATAAAATATGTAATAACTTAAAAATTTTTAAACTGACTTTTAAACAACAAAAAAAAATGTTAATACATTACTCAAGTTCCTTAAATATTAATGTGTGTATCGTCTTAAGGGGGTATTCTGGTCTAGAGGCATAAATTTTGGGCGTTTTGTCGAGCTCGATAAAAAAAAAACAAAAAATATTTTTACCATTTATTTTTTTATAACATATTTATTGATATCTTGAAAATACACAAAAAAATTTTTGAAAAAAAAAATGAAAATTAAATAAGTTATAAGCTGGTAAAGTTGGGGGTAAAAAAAAAACGAGGTGTGCTGGTTGACACGATTGCAACCCTTCTGGTCATCTGAAACAAAATTTAAAAAAAGATTCTTAATTAGTAAGAATGTCGTTATAGCCCCTACCTAAGAGAAAGTGGAAAACATTTTTTTCGCAAAATGGCGGCTGTTTGAAAAAAAAAGGCATTTTCGACTCTTTTTTCTCATGATTTTTAATTTTTTAAAATAGTAAAAAAAATAATTTTGATACAAAAGTGGTAGGGGCGATAGAGAGTTATACATTGAAGGTTGGTACAAAATTTGAAATCAATCGGTCAAATAGAACTTGAGATATCATGTCAACCATGTTGAAAAAAGTAGTTTTGAGAAAAACGCGTTTAAAGTTTTGCAAAAGTTTCAGGCAACCGCAACAGTCTAAGTCATAGAATGGTTATACTTACATTTTGTTAATCGGCGATTCCTGGTACATAGAGTGTGTCTTCTTCGACTTCAAAATATATATTTTCGGAAGCTCGTTCTAATTTACGAGCAATTGTAGCTTCCTTAGAAGCATCAGCACCTCTGGTACTCAAACGGCTAAAATAGCTATAACTCCGTAAATTATTAGAATTTTAAAATTTTCTCTCGAGGATATATTCTTAAAGCTCTAAACTTTATGAATATGCAAAAAAAAAATGATTTTTTCAAAATTCTAGACCAGAATACCCCCTTAAATCAATTTATTTTCTACGAAATGTTATATGTTTACAATACGTATTGAATACGTTATAGTTCGACAAAACATTGTTAATTTATCCGGCGTTCTGAATTATGTCGGCAGACAAGTAACTACAAAAATATATAGTTCCAAAAAGTGAACGCGCGTTGGCGCTGTCAGTATTCATGTGCATACTTTGGTCAAAGTAGTGTAGTGCATAAAGTATTCATTCTAGACCTATACAGCCTTGTTTCTCGGGACTGAGTGTTTTGAAAAAAGTTATCCGACGCATTATTCTGAATGAACCTATTGTACTGTCGTCTCACAGATATATTTCAATTCAAACCATTACTTAGTTACAAACAGTTATTAGTATAATCAGTTTTCGACATTTCTTAATATTTTTTATTTCATTTATGTGTTCGTTAATATTTCAACCAATTGTTAGCCGTAAAAATCGTATTTATAATAAACTGTGGTATTAACATTATTATAAAGTAAATAAGTATTTGGATTTCATATTAGATATTCATACATTCCTCATAAAGTAAGCAGCTGATCTAATTTGGAATTTTATTTATTTATTGTGGAAATTTAGCTTCATGAGGTAAAAAAATTACTTTTAGCATAACCCTGATTATAAAAGAATTTAAAGTTGTACATTTTATGGAAACTGTATGTCTTATTTATATTTATATATATATATATAAATAAATATACATACATATCTTTATATTTATACAGAATTAGCATTGGGCCAATTCTTTTTAATCCATCTGCATTTTTTACAATAAATTTTATAGTTTATATAGTAAAATGTTAAAACAAAAATAACTTCTATGAATCAGTATAAAATAAATATTCACGTTGACTTAAAAAATAAAATGAATTATACGCATTATTTCAGTTCTTAAAAATGACCGGTAATTCATCGTCTGATGATTTAAATCTATCTGATCTGTTCGGTGTATGGGAGATTGATAAGCAGATAACTCGAAGTTGTAGGTGAGAATATTCGTTTTTTATTGTTTACATCTTTCTTTAAGTTGTCATAGTCGTAAGTAAGTTTCATAAAAGTTGAAACTTTTTTCCTATGTAAACTGAAATATTTCATATGCAGAGTGTAAAAATATTATTTCAAACAACCATTTTAAAATACAGAAATTACATCAAATATAAACAATTACGATATAAAAAATTAACATAAGGTTTTTCATTTTTTGAATAATTCTTTGAAACAAATAAACAACAGAAGAACAAATTAGCCTATATAGAAAAATGAAAAATCTGTATGTGCAAGATTTTTATTATTTTTATAATAATCATATTTTATTTACTTCAAACCAAAAAATCTAAAAATTATCAAAAGTCTACAAGTTTTCATGATTTATAGAATTAAAAGCAAATTTTGAGGAGAAAATTTTAATTACACAATACCATAATTTACAAAATTTATTATACAATGCTTTGTCTTTTTTTATGCTACAAGTAAATAAGGTATATGAATAATTTTTTCTTCACTTGTTTTTGGTGTAGATGGTAGAATAACCATTCAGTTATTCAAAACTTTACATGAAGCAGACTTTAAAGAGTTATGTCCTCATTTGGCAACAAGAATCTTTCTGAGAAGTAAAATTAACGAATTTAAAAAAAAAAATGTAAGTAAAAAACATTTATTATTTTTCTTCATATCATCAAAAGTGTACGATTGATTTTTTTATATTTTTTATTTCTATGTTAGTCGGACCATTCTGCAGACGTCTCTAATCCATCCGCAAGTCAATCAAGGGGAGATGAAAGTAATAACGCTGATAATACATCAGATTATCAAGCAGACATTATTAACCCTTTTCCTGATTTTGATCTTAAAGAACTTTTAGAAAATTCACCTGAAGGCGCTCGAATTTACAAAGTATATGAAAAAAATGATAGATTGACTTACAGCTCACAACAAGAACTTACAGATATAATTTGCCGACAGTTGTATCCATGGTTGAAAGCTGGAAAGTATGTTTAAATATTTAAAATATAGTGACTTCATTATGTTGACATTTACACTTTATAATTATTAGTTTACATATTAGAAAAAGTTTGCCTCTATATTCTAAAATTTTTAATACTTCAATTTGCATAGAAAAAAAATTTTATTTTATTTTCAGCCGTCTCAAATGCCACCACTATGCGCTATTATTAAGAAAAATACAAACGATATTTCCAAATACGTCTCTAGGTGTCTTTTATTCGAGTCCTGTTGCTGCTAAAAAATCAAGAAGTGGCAAATTTATTCCGGCTCGAGGCAAACTGCCGGATAAAGTCAAAAACATGTTGTTTGTTCCAGATCTTGACAAAAAACGGAAAAGATCTGAATTTGACGAGGATCAAGATATGAACAGAAAAGCCGTTGAAGATTTAAAAAGTAAATAAAATCAAATTTTTGTAAATTTAATAGAAACTAATCGTACTGAGATTAATTAATTTTTATTCTTTGTTATAGAAAAACATGATGAAGATTTAAAATGGTTGAAGCGTAATCGCAATCCCTGGAAAGTAGTCGTTGAGAAGTGGAAAGAAACGTACGAATTAAGAACAAAGATGACTTTCTTAACAGTTAGGGAATTCCTTGAAGAATGGTCAATTTTTAATGACCCGAGGAGTATTGAATTGGTAATATGTGATTTGCGATAAAATTATTACTGAAACAGAAATTGAATTTTAACAAACAATATTATTATGAATAGTTGATTCAAATATAATCTTGGTTTTTTTTTCAGATATCTATAGATTTTGAGAATATGTATTCATCAGAGAAGACAAATATTTTTGTAAGCAATTGGGATAAGTTTTTTGAAAAATTGAAAGTTATACGTCCGGAAAAGTATGAGAAAGATCCAACGATTAAATCATTAAAAGAAGCATTAAAAAAACTTGGACGCGATGAAAGAAGTATTAACCGTGAGTTAATGAATTTTTTTTTTACTGTTAATACACAAATTTTATTAATATTTTTTTTTCGTAATGACAAAAATCACTTAATAATGAAAGTATATTGTTCTGGTTTTGGAATTAATTACGAATGTTTTTTAATGCTTTAGACAAAATATTAATTGAAATGACAATTGTCGCCCATTTAATTCCACCCAAGAGTCGTCGTAGTCAAAAAGATAAAATTGCAACTAAAGAAGCAATAAACAGTATTTTTATCAGCGCCAAAGTAAGTACTGATATATAGTACAATTTATCAATTTCTTCGAATATTTTAATAATATATTTGGTTTCAGACTGCGAGTGATATCGATGGAGTAATTCAAACGCAACAAGATGACCACTTTGCAAGAAAGGAAAGGGTCCAACCGTATCTTATTATTCAAGGATCCATTCATGACTGTCATCAAATTTTATTGATAATAGATTCAATTCGTTACGATTTCGAATCGGCTATCGATGCGTTCAACTGTTTATTTAAACTTTATCATGTATTTCACGCTGAGTACCCTAAGGGAGGTTTACACCTGTATCTATTTATACAACAATGTGTTTATCAAATAATCACTGAATATGACCAATTACCAACAACTATCAAAGACACCGTCAATATTTTTGAGAAAACTGCATAATTACTGTGTATTATGCACAAGAATAAATAGAAAAATTGAGGAGAACTAATGATTACTATTACTTTTCATTACTATTAAAATTTAATATATTAATAAAAAATACAGTTCATATGAATGTTACATTTTTAAAGGTTTATGGAATAAATTTTTTGAAAAATTATGGCACTATAATTTTATTTCCTTTTTTTATTTTCACGGTTCTTTACTACTATTATATATGAATTTGATTATATGTAATCTTTTTCTTGCAATTATTGGAGAAATATTTTCGTATTAAAGTAATGGATCATTATTTTTAATTTTAAAATATTTCAAAATTCGGAAAGAGATAATATAATATTTAAGATACAGGGTGGACCAAAAGTCCGTTTAAATTTGATTCGGTATCTACGACGAGCAGCGGCGGCGGAGTAAGGCGGACGTACTTCGAAGCGCAAGCGCGGGCGATGGGAATTCAGTACCATGGCGTCATTCAGCGATAAACAACGTGCACTCTGTGTACGCGAGTACTACCGTAACAACGATTCTTTTACTATAGCGCAACGAAAATTTTGCGCTCATTACAACATACGGCATAAAAATAAGGCTCCATCGATTCAATTAATTAGACAATGGGTACAGAAGTTTGAGAAGACAGGTTCAACAATAAATCAACCACGATCCGGCCGACCCAGAACATCAACAGATCCCAAAAACATCGAGCGTGTAAGAGCGTCTATTCGTGAAAATACTGGACTCTCTACTCGGAAGCGGTCTAACGCCTTAGGTGTGCCGAGAACATCTTTGCTTCGTATTCTCCACAAAGAATTACATTTACATCCGTACAAAATCCAAATGGTACAGGAATAAAAGCCTCAAGATAAGGCCCACAGGCTCCGATTTGCAAACGAAATGTTACAGAGGTTTACCAGCTTTAAGAACATTTTTTTCTCTGACGAGGCGCACTTTCATTTAAATGGACATGTGAATAGACAAAATTGCCGGTATTGGAGTGACACGAATCCTAAAGAAAAGCATCAAAAACCTCTGCATTCACCCAAGGTTACTGTATGGGCAGCTTTGTCTGCGAGAGGCATTATTGGTCCATACTTTTTTGAAGATCACCGAAGAAATGCTGTTACAGTGAATACAGAGCGGTATGTTGCCATGCTACAGAATTTTTTTTCGCCAGCGCTACAGGATTTCGATGGTTTCAATCAACGATCGTGGTTTCAGCAAGATGGGGCAACATGCCACACTTCCAACGACTCATTAAGTGCTGTTCGCGAAATTTTTGGACAAAGAGTAATATCCAAAAGAGGTGCCATTAACTGGCCACCTCGTAGTCCGGACTTATCCCCAATGGACTTTTTCCTTTGGGGATACCTTAAAAGTAAAGTTTTCAACAGCAACCCAGTGTCCCTAGAGGGATTAAAGAGAAATATTCGAGAAGAAATGCAAAACATTTCACGAAACACTTGTGAGGCCGTCATTGCAAATTTCCGCTCCAGATTGCATCAGTGTCAAAATTGTCAAGGATTACATATGGATGATGTCATTTTTAAGAAATAAAATCCCCTATTGTGTACTTTCAGAATAAAAAAACCTTTTTTATCTCACATAAATAGTTTCTTTTTAATTACCGTTCAAAATGTAAAGGAACTTTTGGTCCACCCTGTACTTAAAAAAATTCGTTAAAAATTAATCTTCAATGAAACTGTTTATCAGTAATATAATTATGAGTACGAAAGTAGCTGACACAAAAATATTTTTCAACAATAAATTAATAATAAAAAATTAAAATTTAACAATAATGCACATGTAGACTCGTTCATTTTCTAAATGTGCTTTTTTTTATTTTATAATAATTAATATTATATTTTTTTTAATTATAAAAATTAATTAATATCTACTAGGTTCACACTCGTAAATAAGTTATTTCTTTAATAAAGATAAAATCAATAAAATACTAAAATTATTGAATATTCTCTCGTAAGAACACAGATATAACGTTTATTTATTGTACTAATTAGACAAAGAGAAAGTCATATTTATTTCATAGTGTATGAAGGAGAAAAAAAGGTCCGAGCAACTATAAGCGCATCTAAGACAGAAAGAACTTGATACAAGAAAGTAGTTATCTCGGTATAAGATTTTTGTCGTGTTCAACTTAAGAAAATAATAACTGAAATCAAGAGTTTCGTTTTTTTAAAGAAAGTACTTGTTTTTTTAGTTCAAGTTGGCACCACTATTGTTTCAAAACAGAATAGTTCTACGATTAAAATTATAACCTTTTTGAACCAAATTTATTTATTTCTTGGCTTAAGTAAATACTAGATTTCGATTAAGAAATTTGTTTATTGTACTAAAAATTCGAAGTTTTTAAATAAGTAATTTTACTATTGAACCAAGCGTGATCAATTTCTTGGTTCAAGTTTTTTTTTCTCTATACAAGATTTTGAATTCAAGAAATTATTTAACTTCGTTTAAGAAATTTTCGCGGTTCCTTCGAACCACTAAAAAATTTCTTGGATGAAGAAAAGTTATCTTGAGTCAAGATTACCTTTCTTTCTGTGTACATTCAGCTATTTTATGTTCAAAGCGACATTTATCGGTATTGGGATAGCAATTTCGCAACTTTTAAAAATATTTGTTGAACATAGTGAACACCTGTATGGTTTGGAATTTTTAATTTATAATGTTCATTGTTTAATTCACTTACCAGCAGATGTTGCATTGTATGGACCCCTGGATAATTTCGCAGCTTTTCCTTTTGAAAACTTTTTAGGAAAGAGTTGAAGTGTCTTATTAAATCTGCAAATCAACCATTAATCCAACTTTGTAAAAGATTGAAGCAAACTTAATTTCAAATGTAAATGAAAACTTACCTGCAATAAGTCATCTGCTTGAGCATTGTCACGGACCGACAATCCCATTAATATCATTTTGCAAACAATACAAAAAATTTATTTTTAATAATTTCATGTTGTCAACTTATACTTTCTCTCAGGCTAATTGATATTGTATAATTAATTGTAAGGTAATACAGATCTAAAAAAATTACCTTTTTAACCCTTTCAGTCACTCATTTTTCTTTTCACTGTATTCGCTTGAAACTCGTTACTCGGGGGTTTTCGGGGTCGCTGAATACGAATCTGGTGTCAGTTTTCCAAAATTCAAAATGGCGGATCCAAGATGGCGGACATGGAAATTGAAAATTGAATTATTGTACTTGGTTATCTCGCTCTCAGCGCTACCCAAAACCAACGACGAGGACGTGGCGAGATTGTGGTTCCACTTTTTTTATTTTTTATTTTTTTTGTTTTTTTTTTTTTTTTTATTATTTTATTTTATTTTTTTTTTTAATAAAATTAATGACGATCGTCACACAGTAACACTAACATAATGGATCCGCCATTTTGAATTTTCTGAAACTGACATCAGATTCGTATTCAGTGACCCCGAAAACCCCCGAGTAATGAGTTTCAAGCGAATTCAGTCAATTTTCAATTTTATGTCCGCCATCTTGGGTCCGCCATTTTGAATTTTGGAAAACAGACACGAGATTCGTATTTAGCGACCCCGAAAACCCCCAAGTAACGAGTTTCAACTGAGTTCAGTGAAAATGAATGAAGAAAATTAATTTTTTCTGGAAAAGGAACATTATTTTTTGTTATCCGTTTGTTTATAATGATTTTATTATTAACAATTTGTGGATCAGCAATTTTTTTAGACTTGTTACAGTATGAGGAACATACCAAAACTAAAAAAACCTTTCATTTATTGATAAATATAAATTATAAATTTATAAAACTGTTAACTAAAAGGTGGCTCGCTGAGCGGCACACTGTGACGCAAAGGGTTAAAAAAAGGTAAAAAAAAGGTAAAAAAAAGGTGCTAAGTCCGCGTCAAAAAGTATCTTTGCAAAATAGTATAGTATTATTAACTCTAAAAAACTATTAAAAAACCTATTTTCAAAAGAGTGTGATATTAATCTACACACATAAGTTATTTTAATCTAAACAAAATGGTTTATTTTAAACCATAAAAAAACTATAAGTTATTTAATTATACATTCTACAAAAATAATGATATCAACAAATTGTGCTAAGTAAAAATAAAAATTTAAAAAAATATTTTTAAAAAATGTTACAAAATAATATAAAAAATAGTTTTAATTTTTTTAAGTATATCCTACTAAAATACTGATATCGAGAAATAAAAATAAAAAAAAAAAAAAAACAAAAAACAAATAATGTAAAAATATAAAATTAAAAATTATTTACTATTGACGCGAGTGCCAGGAAGTGGAAGGATAGCCGTACGACTAAGAACGACACAGTTCTATCAGACACAAAAGCTTTACTTCAACACAGTACACGTATCGTGGACGGTTAAAACGAAAAGAACATTGCTGTAATAAAAGACGTGGGCTCGCTCAATAAGAAGAAGACACGCACGGCGGAAGACGTGTTAACAGCGACGCGAGAGCCAACGCGTCGCGTGTCGCCGGAAGTAAGGATACGCCGAATCGTTAGCGCGCGAAAGTTGAATTATGAATGAAGTGACGCGCTCCAATATTTACAAAAAATTAAAAATTAAAAAAATAAAAAAATATAAAAATGTATATAAAAATTAAAAATTAATATAAAAATAAAAAATTTAATTAAAAGACTTAGCGCTGCTAATTTTTAAAATAGCATATTAAAATAGCAAAAGGAAGGGCACATAAAATCTTATGTACTCTTCCTTTTCTCTCTTGAACCTAGATTATAAAGTAAACAAGATCAGCTCTCACAATGTAAAGAAACAACTTGAGATTTGAGAAATTCTTACGTCTCAAGATTTGAGAAACGACTATAAATTCGGACCTAAGTCTTTTAATTAAATTTTTTATTTTTATATTAATTTTCAATTTTTATATACATTTTTATATTTTTTCATTAATTTTTAATTTTATATTTTTACATTATTTGTTTTTTTTTTTTTTAATTTTTATTTTTCGATATCAGTATTTTAGTAGGATATACTAAAAAAAATTAAAACTATTTTTTATATTATTTTGTAACATTTTTTTTAAAATATTTTTTTTAATTTTTATTTTTACTTAGCACAATTTGTTGATATCATTATTTTTGTAGAATGTATAATTAAATAACTTATAGTTTTTTTATGGTTTAAAATAAATCATTTTGTTTAGACTAAAATAACTTATGTGTGTATATTAAAATCACACTCTTTTGGAGTTTTTTTTGCTTTTTTCGAGGTGCAAACAGAACAGTCATCAGAATGCCGGAATTGTAAAAAAAAATTTTTTGAGGCTTAGAAATTTTAGAGAGCGCATATCTAAAAGTGGCCAGAACTTTCTTGCTTTTAATTTTACAGCTTCGGGTCTTAATAACTTTCGATAGAATTCGTCGGGGTGCAAACAGAACTGTCGTCAGAACGCCGGAATTGCGAAAAAAAAATTTTATGGGGCTTAGAAATTTCAAAGAGGGCATATCTAAAAGTGGCCAGAACTTTCTTGCTTTTAATTTTACAGCTTCGGGCCTTAATAACTTTAACTGTAACCACATTTTTCAAACTTTTTGGTTTATAATTTTTAAACGAGTAGTGACCGAGGGCTAAAACCTTCCGAAGGTCGCTCAGGAGGATGACCTTGACAACATATGTCAAGGTCAAGGTCAACGGGGGGTGGTCCCCTATTCTAAATAATTACCAAAAATATTAAGAAAATAAATAAATAAATATAAAAAATATATAAAATTAAAATTTGTGTATAAATCAAAACGTCTAGTACTGTGATGCTCATTGAAGTTAGGTTGGTTGTATAAATTATTTTGACATTCGAAGTGCAGCAGTAAAGGAATCGTAAATGTAACATTTGGAGTAAAGTTTATTTTATAATTGCATAAGCGTAGTTGTAAGCATAAGCAGTAAACAAATTGACCAATCACAATCAATTATTTTTGAATCTATAGCAATAAAATATTTTCTTACCTTTTCCTTTTCTCTACTTCTTTTCCCTTCTTTTCTTCTTTCTATACAAAAATGCATGTGTAAGTTAGAATATTTTTCAATAATAAACTCTATAAGCAATGTATGCAGTTTCTGACTCGCGTAAAAAGACACGGGAGAGTCTTGCTGTTTGGGCGGACTTAGCACAAGACACTACCGTGTCTCTTGATGTATAAGCAAAACATTTTCGTACCTCTTCTTCTTCTTCTTTCACTTCTTCCTTTTCCTTCTTTCACTCCTCTTCTTCTTTTCTTTCTTCTTCTTTCTTTCTTCTTTGTTGCACTAAATTGTAACGAAGCGTTACTGTAAAAAGTCACCCCTGGTATAAACAATCGTTTCCGCACCAACCCGCCTGTCACCGACCTACGGGTATAAATAACGCAGAATTTGCGATAGAAAACATGTTCCTTCCGACCAGCGAGTTGAGCAGGTCTATCCACCGGGACATAGTCTCCGGATCCTATCCGCCCGCGTGCTGAGCGAGCAAATCCTCCAGGGTGCGAGCTGAGCATCTACGAGAGTCGTGTGCTGAGCGACAATTCACCGGCGGTGAATCACCGCTTGTATTTCTAACCGACTACGCGCTGAGTAGTCATTCCTAAGACCACGTGCTGAGTGGCACGCCGCGAGCTGAGCGGCAACCCCCGCCTCGTGATGAGAGGCCCTTCATCTCTTCGATCATTTCTTTAATTCACACCGCGAATAAATCCGCGACCAAACCGCCGAAGTAAGACGGGATCCGCCGATCCCGCCCGATCTCCGTAGCCGGAGCCACGCCGCCGAAATACCGCGAAGCCCGCCGATTCCGCCCGATCTCCGTGACCAGCGTCGCGCCGCCGAACTACCGCGAAGTCCGCCGATTCCGCCCGATCACGATCCGCGAGATCAAGCCGCCGAAGGACGACGGACCAAGCCGAACACTTCCGACGGCATTAAGCCGCATTCACGCGCATCAGCGCCAGCGAACGAAACATTAAGCCGGCAGTACCGGAACTTGTAAATATTGTAGATAATCTAGTGTATAAGTATTAGTCGTAGAATAAACCTAGTTTTAAGATTAAACGAACGCCTCATTACTCAACCTTCGATTCCGCCGCCCGGACACTGGATTCCCGCGGCTATCCGTAGCACGAACGAAAATCCACTGTTACAATTGGCGCCCGAACAGGGACTCGAAGGTTGAGTGGGCGAATCCGCGCCGCGAAAATGCGACCGCCAACCACCACCGGGTGGGTACACCGCTTACAAAAAGACGAACTCATCGAAGAGCTCGCGAATAGGGGCCTCCCCACCGAAGGGGGCGAGACGAACTACGCACGCGATTGCTCCAACATCTCCAGGAGGAGCCAGGCACCAAGTCCAAGAGCGAGACCGGAGGAGAAACAGATGAAGAAGACGAGAACGAAACTCCCGCGAACCGAGGCACCCGCAGAGCCGGAAACACGCTCGCGGAAACAACCGCCTTGCTAGACACCGTCCGCAAGTGGGGCTGCCAGTTCGATGGCAAGGACGGCATCGCCTTCCTCGAGCGACTGGAGGACCTACGAAACAGCTAGGGCCTGACGCGGGAGCAGCTACGAAAGTGCCTCCCGCTTCTTTTCAAAGACCAGGCTCTTCTCTGGTATCGCATCAATCGCGGAGACTGGCGCTCATGGAGAGACTTCGAAACAAGTTTCCGGCAGAACTATGTGCCCGCTCGGAGTCGGTTCGAGATAGAGGAGGCACGACGCGTCCAGGGGCCGAAAGAGACCGCGCGGGAGTACACTACCGCAATACAAACGTTGATGCGCCGACACGGCCAAATGAGTACGGAGGACCGGCTCGAACGGACATATTTTAACTTACGGCCGAAATACCGGTTTTATATCCGACGAAGCGATTTCCGGAGTCTGACTGAGATGTTAAACATAGCGGACGAATACGAGAATAATCGGCGCTACGAGAAGGCGTACCAGCCGCCGAAGGAGAAGACCACCGCCGCCGCCGCTGTAACACCCGGATACCGCCCGCAGGAATGCTGCTGGAATTGTGGCCAGAGGGGCCACACCCGCCGGTTCTGCCGCCGCCGGCTAAGCTCTTCTGTTCCCAGTGCGGGAAGGAAGGCGTTCTGACTCGCAACTGCCACGGGGCGGGAAACGAGCAAAGGGCCGAGGATACCAGGGGAGCTCCTCGGCAACCGATGCCGGGAAGGACGCCGCCGCTTAACGCCTTCCTTACCAAGCATCGACCCCGATACCACCGCCGATCCACGACCCAGAACGGTCGAAATACTTGGGGAACAACACATGGCGCTGCTGGATTGCGGGGCGGTCCTCTCATACATCTCCGAGGAACTGGCCACCCGCATCCGCCCATACGTCCGCCACCGTCACATCAACGCCACGGTCCACCTAGCTAACGGCCGGAAGGCCGCCATCACCGAGGAGATCGTCGCTCCAATTAGAATGGGGCAGTACCAGGGGCGGCAGACCGTCCATGTGCTGGCGGGACTCAGCCCAGACGTCATCGCCGGGGTCAAGCTCCTAAACAAGGCTGGGTTCCGGTGGACATTACCAGGGATTGCCACCCTCCGCCCCGACTGTATTAAACCAACCGTGACCGGACTATCTGGCTGCTTCGAACGGCAGAAAAAGGAACTCCAGCAACTGGACGAGATGCTGCCGCAGTTCGAAGCATGCCGGGGCACCACCACCCTGGCAGAGCACCGCATCCGCCTGAAGGCAGAACAGGCACCAATACGACAGCGATACCGAACGTTCAACCCCGCGCTGCAGAATGTGATTGACACGGAGATAGACAGCATGTTCAAGGAAGGATGCATCGAGCCGACGAGCAGCCCGTGGAATTCGGGGGTAGTCTTAGCGAAAAAGAAGGACGACGATACAGATTCTGCATTGATTTTAGGAAAGTCAACGACGCCACCGTCCGGGATGCCTATCCGCTGCCGTCTGTCCAACACATCCTGGATCAATTGAGGGAGGCCAAATTCCTGTCAACAATAGATTTGAAAAACGGATATTGGCAGGTGCCACTTCACCCGGACAGCCGCCCGCTGACCGCATTCGCAATCCCCGGACGTGGCCAGTTTCAGTTTCGGGTCATGCCGTTCGGCCTGCACGCCGCTCCCGCCACATTCCAGCGGTTGCTGGACCAAGTGATCGGTCCAGACATGGAGCCTCGAGCCTTTGCATACCTGGACGACATCGTCATACTGGGCCGTACGTTCGAGGAACATCTACGAAACCTGAGGGAGGTACTGCAGCGGCTGCTGCAAGCGAACCTGCGGATTAACACGGACAAATGCCAGTTCGGACGAACAAGCCTGAAATACTTGGGCCACGTCGTCGACCAGCAGGGATTGAGAACCGACCCGGAAAAAGTCCGAGCGATACTAGAGATACCGCCGCCAACGACGCTACCCGCACTACGCCGATTTTTGGGAATGGTCTCGTGGTACCGCAGGTTCATCCCGAACGTGGCCACAACAACGGCCCCCCTGAACGACCTCCTGCATAAAAAGAAACGGTGGGAATGGGGCCCGCAGCAAGAAGCCGCCTTCCGCAAAACCCGCGACCACCTTGCCACCGCACCAGTGTTGCAGTGCCCAAACTTTAACGTGCCTTTCGTACTGCAGACCGACGCCAGCGACGTAGGACTAGGAGCCGTGCTCACGCAGGACATCAGCGGCCAGGAGCGAGTCGTGGCGTACGCCAGCCGTACGTTACGAGCAGCGGAACGACACTACTCCGCCACCGAGAAGGAATGCCTCGCGGTCGTGTGGGGCATCGAGAAAATGAGACCGTACCTGGAGGGTTACCACTTTAAGGTCATCACCGACCACTTCTCGCTACGATGGCTTCGCGGACTGGAGAACCCGACCGGACGATTGGCGCGGTGGGCCGTAGCCCTACAGCAGCACGAGTTCGACGTGGAATACCGGAAGGGGGCCCTTAACTACGTACCGGATGCGCTGTCACGCCAGCCTCTAGAGGAGGGGGAGGAGGTAGCCGAGGCTACAAACTGGGACCTCGCAGTCATCGAACCAGAAGAAAGGTGTGCGTGGTACAACCGGACGACGGAAGCGGTTCAACGAGAACCAGACAAACACCCCGATTACCGTATCGAGAACGGGCAACTGTACCGCCACGTTCAAGGACGGTCACCGGAGAACGAAGACGACCCGACCATGTGGAAGTTCTGCGTACCGAAACCGCTACGGGACCGCACATTAAGGGAATGCCACGATGCCGATACCGCCGGACATCTGGGAATCGCCAAGACCACCAAGAGGCTGGCCCAGAGATACTACTGGCCGGGAATGTTCCGACAGGCCTCCGAATACGTACGCCACTGCCAGAACTGTCAACGGTACAAACCGCAACAACGAACCACCGCAGGATTGATGCACCACTCAGAAGTAGACGCGCCCAACCTCGTGATCGCCATCGATCTGATCGGCCCGCTACCCAGATCCACCGCCGGCCATACGTGGATCCTGATGTGCCAAGACACCTTTTCAAAATGGATCACCGCACGACCGCTGAGACAAGCCACCGCCACAGCCGTCACACGGAGCGTGGAAGAAGATGTGATCCTCCGGCACGGTTGTCCACACCGCGTCATCACCGACAACGGCCGGCAGTTCCAAAGCCGTGAATTCCGCGGGATGCTTGCCCGCGCCGGAATCAACCACCGCCTTACACCGCCGTACTCGCCACAATGCAATCCGGTCGAGCGAGCTAACCGTACGGTCAAGACAATGGTCGCCCAGTACGTCGGAGCAAACCACCGGCACTGGGATCAGAAGCTGCCCCAACTCATCTTTGCGGCCAACACCGCGGTCCACGATAGCACCGGTTTCACCCCGGCCATGCTAACGTACGGCCACGAGCTCACCGCTCCCGGCACACTGCGCGCGCAGCATGAAATCGGCCTACCCGACGACGCGGAAACACCATCCCGCCCGACGGCGCGCGTACAGGAAATAAAAAGGCTACGAACTAAGTTTGAGGAGGCCTTAAAACAACAACGCGAAGCAACAGCACGGCAGGAAAAATACTACAACCTCCGCCGCAGAGAATGGAAACCCGCCGTCGGCAGTCACGTGCTCAAGCGGGAGCACCCGCTTTCCCACGCCGACACCGGATTCGTCGGGAAACTCGCGCCACGATACGCCGGGCCATACACCGTACAGGAGTACATCTCCCCGGTCGTCGTACGAATCCGTGACGTCACCGATGAGCGGCGAATCGAGACCGCACACCTGAAGGATTTGAAGGACTGCCCGAAACCGACAACATAACAACCGGGTATAAAAGGACGATGCGAGCGATAGCGAGCCAGATACCGTACCGACCGGAATCGACATGGCACGAACGAAAGAGGGAAAGCCGCTAGAGCCGCCGCAGAAACCACGACGAGTGCCACCCCCGGAGGCCACGCCGCGCGCCAGGCCCTCAGTGAGCCTGGAGAAACGGGGGCTTCCACCCGCCCAAGTCCGCAGCCGCTCCACCGCCTCCCGACAGGAAATCCTGTACGCCGAGACGGTACGAACCGCCTCCGCACTGACCACGGAGCTCGAGGAGCTTTTCGGCTCGCTCTCCGACCTCGACGAGCCAGAGCCACCCGGGAACCACTCGGCCGTAAACGCCAGCCCGCCGCCACTACCGCCGCCGGAGACTTCCACCGACGAGGCCCCGGCCGCACCGCCGCACGTCATCAGCCCGTCCCCGCCAACACCGATGACGGGGTATAGCACCCTGCCGGAGGGCATCGTCCGAGACGTACCGTGGGGCCGGATACGCGTGGGCGGACGATACCGCCACCGCACTAGCCAGGGCACCTACATCATCCGCCGGAAGCCCAACGGACAGTTTACTGTAAGACCGCCGCAATAAAAAGTTTTCTTCTCTGTACTAGCGAGTTTGAATCTGCGAAGGGGGGGGTGTAACGAAGCGTTCCGAATAACAAACGCGTACTGTCACCCCCGACATAAACAATTATTACCGCGCCGCACCAACCCGCTTATCACCGACCTGCGGGTATATATACCGCAGGATTTTCGGTGATAAGCATCTTCCTTCCGACCAGCGAGTTGAGCAGGTCTATCCACCGGGACTTAGTCACCGGATCCCAATCGCTTGTGCGTTGAACGAGCAATTCCTCCAAGACGCGCGTTGAGCGTTTCCTAGACTCGCGAGTTGAGCGACAGTACCGATCCGCATTCAAACCGGCTACGAGCTGAGTAGCGATACCCAAGCCCACGTGTTGAGTGGCATGCCGCGTGCTGAGCGGCAACCCGCCTCGCGATGAGAGGCCTCCGCCTTTTCCGAGCCATCCATTAATCCGCCGTACGAATTAATCCGCCGTACGAATTAATTCGCCGTACGAGATAATCCGTAACCGCGCCGCCGAGATACCGCGAAGCCTGCCGAACCCGTCCGATCTCCGCAAGCAGGCCCGCGCCGCCGGAACACCGCGAAGCCCGCCGAACGCGCCCGATCTCCGCCGCGAGACCGAACTCCGAGAGCGCACCGACGATCTCCGGCGAACCGAGCCGAACCCGTTAAGCGGCGTTCACGCGCACCCGCGCCAATAGCGAAACATTAAGCCGGCAATACCGGACTTGTATATAGTAGGAATAAGTTAGCATGTAAGTTAGTGTATAAGCCGTAGTAATTTAATAAACATAGTTATACGATATTAAACGCACGCCTAATTCACTCAGCCTTCGACTCCACCGCCCGAACTTTGGATAACCGCGGCTATCCGCAGCTCACAGAAATCCACGGTTACAAAATGATTATCTAATAATATATCACCATAAAAAGTAACTGATATATTATACTATACAAGATGCCAGTTCAAAGTAAACATACATAAAGTGTATATTATCTAAATAAATTAATAAAATAAATAATATAATAAATTTAATAATATATTACCACGAAAAATAACTGATACCATAAAAAGTAAGTGACACATTATATTAAATGATTATCTAATAATATATCACCATAAAAAGTAACTGATATATTATACTATACAAGATGCCAGTTCAAAGTAAACATACATAAAGTGTATATTATCTAAATAAATTAATAAAATAAATAATATAATAAATTTAATAATATATTACCACGAAAAATAACTGATATGTTATTCAAGGTGCAAATTCAAAATGAACATACATACATAAGGTGTATATAAGTAAAATTGATTAAAATTTGACTCTAACAAGGAGAACACCAGGATTTGTTCCCTCCGATTTGGCTGAATTTTATATATGTTATAGTTCAGCCCTCCCACTAAATCGTGGTAAAAGGATACGATGCACCTCTCAAGCATTCGCGAGAAAAACGCGTTCAGAGATTCAAAGATTTCTATGTTGGTAATGTACCGAACGGTAAGTGTAGTTCGTCAAGCAGCGGCGTGGTGTAGTGAGTAAGGCGTCGGACTAGAATGTTGCATGTTGCTGGTTCGAATCTTACTTTTATAATTTTTTTTTTTTTTTTAAATTGTATTATATTGTATATGTTTTATTTTTAATATATAATTCTAAAAATTAATGTATTAAACAATTTTACAAAATTTAAAAATATAATTTATATTTTTATACGTTGCGTTTCTTAAAATTAAAATTTAATTAACACACATACATATTTATTATTAATTGTAAATTGTCATGCAATTTATATAAAATTTTTTTGTATAATAAGAGGAAAAAAAGAAGAGAAGGATAAGAAAATTTAAATCTTTTATTATGTTTGCAACTATATTTTATTTTGTTCACAATAAGCAAAATCTATTCATTATCAGAATCAGAAACATCAGAATTACATATGTTGGGATGATATTTATCATAGAAACACGAGAATAAAATATAAATTTAAATTTTAAGAATAAAATATAATTTTAAATATATTTATTACATAACAAATAAATTTTAGTTTAATAACGTAAATTTACAATGACAATTTACAATTAATAATAAATATGTGTGTGTGTTAATTAAATTTTAATTTTAAGAAACGCAACATATAAAAATATAAATTATATTTTTAAATTTTGTAAAATTGTTTAATACATTAATTTTTAGAATTAAATATTAAAAATAAAACATATACAATATAATACAAAAAAAAAATTATAAAAGTAAGATTCGAACCCGCAACATGGAGCATTCTAGTCCGACGCCTTACTCACTACACCACGCCGCTGCTTAACAAACTACACTTACCGTTCGGTACATTACCAACATAGAAATCTTTGAACGCGTTTTTCTCGCGAATGCTTGAGTGGTGCATCGTATCCTTTTACCACGATTTAGTGGGAGGGCTGAACTATAACATATATAAAATTCAGCCAAATCGGAGGGGACAAATCCTGGTGTTCTCCTTGTAAGTGAAAGTACATAAGTGATATGTTATTCTTAGTGCACAAAATATAAAAGTCGTTTATTAAAGTTTGATTTGAAATTTATACAAGCCTGGACAATGAAAAATAGTTGTTTTTGTAATTCCAGAGTACTAATTTGTTAATGACTCGGAAAAAGAACATGGCGGCCTGCTCTCAAAAAACTTTCGATGGATGGAATAAATAATTAAAATGAAAGAGTTATGAAAATGGTTTTGATTAAAAATCTCCAACCTTTCTGTAGTAAAATTTCGAATTTTTGTATCAATTTCCGATTTTGAATTTGTTATACCGTATTTTCAGCAAGTAATTTATTGATCAAAAAGTGTTGTCTTATTGCTTGAAATGGGTAAATATTAAATAAACCTAAAATTTATAAATAAAAAAGTTCTCATGTCAAGTGCAAAGAAGCTACACGCTTAAAAAGGTCCGTGATTATCTGACGTAACATACAACTATAAAAAATCAGATATTTAATTCTTCAAGATACAAGTGCGAAATAAATATCGTTAAAATATAGATACAAAATTTATCACAATTTGACTCTGAAAAGTAAGTGACATGCTTCTTAAAGTGCATGTATAAAATGTAACAGTGTTTTGATAATAATTAATTTAAATATTTGCATTATCTCTCTTTCTCTCTCTCTGGGCAGGGTGACATATGTGATTGATATTTAACAGTACTACTAACTTATTGAATAGTCAGAGACAAGTTGTGTCGGATAAATCGGAATGTAAGTATTATTATTCCTAAGTGGATACTGAGAAACGCATCGAAGTTTTTTGAGAGCAGGCCGCCATGTTCTTTTTCCGAGTCATTAACAAATTAGTACTCTGGAATTACAAAAACAACTATTTTTCATTGTCCAGGCTTGTATAAATTTCAAATCAAACTTTAATAAACGACTTTTATATTTTGTGCACTAAGAATAACATATCACTTATGTACTTTCACTTACAAGGAGAACACCAGGATTTGTCCCCTCCGATTTGGCTGAATTTTATATATGTTATAGTTCAGCCCTCCCACTAAATCGTGGTAAAAGGATACGATGCACCACTCAAGCATTCGCGAGAAAAACGCGTTCAAAGATTTCTATGTTGGTAATGTACCGAACGGTAAGTGTAGTTTGTTAAGCAGCGGCGTGGTGTAGTGAGTAAGGCGTCGGACTAGAATGCTCCATGTTGCGGGTTCGAATCTTACTTTTATAATTTTTTTTTTGTATTATATTGTATATGTTTTATTTTTAATATTTAATTCTAAAAATTAATGTATTAAACAATTTTACAAAATTTAAAAATATAATTTATATTTTTATATGTTGCGTTTCTTAAAATTAAAATTTAATTAACACACACACATATTTATTATTAATTGTAAATTGTCATTGTAAATTTACGTTATTAAACTAAAATTTATTTGTTATGTAATAAATATATTTAAAATTATATTTTATTCTTAAAATTTAAATTTATATTTTATTCTCGTGTTTCTATGATAAATATCATCCCAACATATGTAATTCTGATGTTTCTGATTCTGATAATGAATAGATTTTGCTTATTGTGAACAAAATAAAATATAGTTGCAAACATAATAAAAGATTTAAATTTTCTTATCCTTCTCTTCTTTTTTTCCTCTTATTATACAAAAAAATTTTATATAAATTGCATGACAATTTACAATTAATAATAAATATGTATGTGTGTTAATTAAATTTTAATTTTAAGAAACGCAACGTATAAAAATATAAATTATATTTTTAAATTTTGTAAAATTGTTTAATACATTAATTTTTAGAATTATATATTAAAAATAAAACATATACAATATAATACAATTTAAAAAAAAAAAAAATTATAAAAGTAAGATTCGAACCAGCAACATGCAACATTCTAGTCCGACGCCTTACTCACTACACCACGCCGCTGCTTGACGAACTACACTTACCGTTCGGTACATTACCAACATAGAAATCTTTGAATCTCTGAACGCGTTTTTCTCGCGAATGCTTGAGAGGTGCATCGTATCCTTTTACCACGATTTAGTGGGAGGGCTGAACTATAACATATATAAAATTCAGCCAAATCGGAGGGAACAAATCCTGGTGTTCTCCTTGTTAGAGTCAAATTTTAATCAATTTTACTTATATACACCTTATGTATGTATGTTCATTTTGAATTTGCACCTTGAATAACATATCAGTTATTTTTCGTGGTAATATATTATTAAATTTATTATATTATTTATTTTATTAATTTATTTAGATAATATACACTTTATGTATGTTTACTTTGAACTGGCATCTTGTATAGTATAATATATCAGTTACTTTTTATGGTGATATATTATTAGATAATCATTTAATATAATGTGTCACTTACTTTTTATGGTATCAGTTATTTTTCGTGGTAATATATTATTAAATTTATTATATTATTTATTTTATTAATTTATTTAGATAATATACACTTTATGTATGTTTACTTTGAACTGGCATCTTGTATAGTATAATATATCAGTTACTTTTTATGGTGATATATTATTAGATAATCATTTAATATAATGTGTCACTTACTTTTTATGGTAATATATTATTAAATAATTATTTAAATTTGTAAAAATTCAAATTCTTGAGGGTCTATTTTTGAACATGGCTTAACCTTTTCATTTATGATTTTTTGAGGATTTGTGCTATTGTAAACTTGAGTGCCCCTATATTAAGTGATGAAAAATTTAAAAAATAAATTCAAGCAATACTTTTTATTTTTAATCATTTTTATTTTCCTTATCATCATTATCAAACATAGTTTTTTCAGATATACAAGCAATGTGAATCATATTTTTGAAATAATTTATTTTAACAGTAATAAGAATATTTATTGTATAGTCGTAATCAAAAGGAACATTAATCACAAAAAGTGTCGAGTCAAAAGATGCATAAATAACGAAGTCGGTAGATTGTAAATTTAATACGGCCATTCCCAATTGAATCTGTGCATAATATTCATGTTTTTTTTTAAACAGCACATCGGATCCTTTAACTTCAATATACTTTAACTTTGGGATAACTTCTTCAATAGTTTTAGTTTTCCCAAAGAAAGGACATTTGACTTCGATGAGCCTAACAGGCTTCTCCTCGATCAAAACAACACCATCCGGACTGTACGCAAGCCAAGGGTTCAATTTTGAGATAACAATCCCACATCGAGTCACAGATGTATTACAACATTTTTCATACGCCTCGATGGCTGATTTTTCATGAATTTTACCATGTGCTGTGTACTGGCTTTTGAAAGATTGAGGATAGAAATAATCGAAAGCCTTCTTGTTCCAATCCGGGTTTTTGTTTGAACAGTACGTAAATATCTTATAAATTCTGGATCCTGTTATGCGATACTGACGAAGTTTAATCCAGTCAGAGAATGTATCTTCAGAATTGAACAAAAAGGCAGTGTACACGTTAACATTGTAAATTTGTAGTAGTCGACTTTCGCAGCATAAATGCACTGTATCAATTGGTATGCGATGAAGTTCCTTCATAACTTTCGACTCTTCGTTTGTTATTATCTTTTGAACGGATGGACTTAAATCATAACTTATGTTTTTTTCTTTCGCTTGAAAAACGTCGTGTCTTCCGTATCTTAAAAATAATCAAATATATGTAAAAATTTATCAAAAATAGATAAAAAAAAGTTGTAAAGATCTGTAAATATAAAATTGATTGAGCTAAAAAAAAAGAATCATCGATTCACATTATGCGTGTAAACTAATTTATTCACAGTCGTTACACAGCACTTCAATATAATGTATAATATTTTAGGGTACTACTTTCACAAAAAAATTAAATTAAAAAAATCGAAACAGTCGATAACTATTTAGTACTTCTAGTGTTAGGAAACTGGAAAAAGCGCATATGTTTTACTTAATATAATAGAACATTCCACAGATATGTATATGTACATATATATGTGTGTACATATGTACACAAATAATGTACATAAAAAAATACACGTTTAAAATAAAATTATTTTAGAAAATGAATAAATTATTATGCCAAATAATTACTAAAATTAGAAAAACAAACGTATTAAATTAATAGTAATAATTTAATGAAAACGATAAAATGTAATGTATACATTACGGATCATATGATAAAAGTAATACGTTTCAAACATGTATTTCATATATTACACAGTGAGCATTAAAAGCGAAATATACAATAGAATGCTTACCAATTTTATCAAAGAATATGTAGAAGAAATTTTTTTATGTAGAAAAAATAATTGATAAAAATAATAAAAACAATTAAAAAAAATATTTTAAAGGATAAAATTTCATTAAGGTAAAGATACAGTAGACGACTTCAAACCAGCATAAATGAAGCAATTCAAAGCTTTATTTTACGTTTCGACCTATGGTTCAGGTCGTTATAAAAAATCTACAATATAAAATGACACAAAAGAAGAAAATATAATTATGTAGGTGTAAAATGTAAATTAATCAGTGACTCACATGAGAGATGACTAGAGAATTAGTACAATTACATCGTTGGAATAAGTACGCACGTCTGATGTCGGTGACATCGAAACAAGTGATCGTTGTGTGTGATATGAGTCAAGTCGTAGGGGACAAAATTTATAATATAATAAATAAATACTCGGTGAACATAGAATATAAATATAAAAACAAGTCGACAGAATAAAAGACAATAATACGTTTTATAAAACTGTGACGATAAATAAAAGTTAAAGAGCAAAGGAAAAAGAGAGTGAAAACAAGGGTCAATGGACTGAAACTGCGAGTCAAGAAACTAAAACATTATAAGGATAGAGAGTCAATAAACTAAAGTCATATAAATAAGAATAAATAAGTAAAACAACAAGTCAATAAAATCGCAAGTTTTGATGGGAGGGTGTGAGATATATTTGCGAATGTTTATAAAATATTCAGTAATTTGTCATAGATGGAAGTCAAATTCTCCGTGTCTCTTTTGGAGTTTATTGCGACATTACTACGCTTTATAAAGAACATTTCTGCTATCTCCCTTTTCTTTATGTGTGCTTCCTTATGCAGTATTCTAGGGTTGTCCCAATCAAATTCGTGTTGATGATATGATCTATGTCTGCTGACCACTGTGTGGTTGTCTGGAGGTTTTTTGATGTTGTTTCGATGTTCGTTGAGTCTGGTAGATAAGTGTCGTTTTGTCTGACCTATATAGCATGCGTCGCAATCCGAACAGTCGATTTCATATACAATCTCGGTCTGTTTTAAGATGCTGAGTGCGTCCTTTCCATTTTTTATGAAGAAATTTAATTTTTTGGAGATGGTGTAGAGAACTTTGACATTGATTCTATTGAGGATACCTTCAATGCTGCTGGAGAGTTTTTTGTTGAAGGGAGCAACAATGCAATTGCCCATGTCAAAAGGAGTGTTGTAGCGAGAGTTATTATTGTGTTCTGTCTGAATTGTAAAGTGTTGAGTCTGTTTTTTATATATCTTTCTATAAATGAGTTCGGGTATGAGTTGTTCCTTAGGATTTCTTTTACGATGCGAATATTTTCATTATGGAATCTAACATTGGCGAGTAGGATAGCCCTATCAACTAGGTTGGTGACAGTGTTTTTCTTGTACTTCAATGGATGATTAGATAAAAAATTTAAATATCTTCCTGAGAAAGTGGGTTTTCGGTACCAATTTGTTATGAGTGTGCAATTGTCTCTGATGATATTTGTGTCGAGGAATGCGATGGAGCCGTTGTTTTCTAATTCGTGGGTGAATTTTAAGCGGGTGATATTCGTTAAAAACTTGTAGGATCGTGCTGACCTCGGAAGTGGGAACAATCAAGAATATGTCGTCAACATATCTGTAAAAGACAGGGATTTGGAATTTAAGAAGGCTGATGCAATAAGTTTCCAAATCGTCCATGACCATGTCGGCCAGAATGGGAGAGAGAGGAGATCCCATTGGGCTGCCGAAGATTTGCTCATAGAAAGATCCACCGAAACCAAAGCATGTGGAAGAGAGGATCATGTTTATGGCGAAAAGAAATTGTTGCATGTTAAATTTGGTCGTTGGTGCGATGTGAGTCCAACGAGTTTCAATTGCTTTGATCACTAAGTCTTTGGGGATGTTATTATAAAGTGCGGTGACATCGAGAGACATAAGAGTTTCATTTGTGTGAATGGGAAAGTTTTTAAGATTTTTAGCTAAAGTCCAACTGTCTCTGACATGTGATTTCGGTTTCGGAATGGATCGTTCAAGCACGTTGTGTAGGTATTTTGCAACTTTGTATAACGGACTTCCAGATGCCGATACAATGATGCGGAGAGGGTGGCCATTTTTGTGAATCTTCGGCAGCCCATAGCATCTGGGAAGATTTCCGTTTGTGCAACGTAAAGTTTTAAATGTATGTTCGTCAATGATAGAGTTGGCCTTCCAGGATTTTATCAGTTCATTCATGTTGTTTTGTATGGAATTAGTGGGGTCCCTTTTCAATTTTTTGTAAGTTGTTTCGTCTTTGAGTAAATTTAACATTTTTTCATGGTATTCTTTTTTATTGATTATAACTGTCATTTATCCTTTGTCAGCGTTTGTTATGAATAAGTCATTGTTACGTGTTAAAAATTTTTTGCATTCATAGAATTCCTTTAGGATGAATCTGTCAATTAAATCAATATGTTTGTCTGTTTTTAAAAAATTCGTCAAGGTATTGCTGATGGAAGTTCGAGTGGAATCCGCGACTTTTTTGTCAAGTTTGTGAGCAAAGTTTTCAAAGTTCTTGATGATCCCTGTTGAGAAGTCAACACGATCCCTTACATTCTTTTTGTCGAAGGGTAGCGCAAACTTGTCACCCAAACTCAGAAATTTTGATATTGACGAAGGAATTTGTTTATTGCTTGTATTTACAATCCATTTTGAGGTGTCTACGTTCATAAATGGATTGTAAGAAATGTTTAACTTGTTAATGAGAAAATTAAATTTATTGTATGCTCTGTGTTTGCAATCTGTATTAAACCTGTCTATTTTTTGTTTATTGTATGAGTAAAACGAGTTCAATAAATTAGCTGGAAGTCTGGAGGAGAGTTTCCTTTCAAGATTTTTAATTCTAATGTTGTTAAGATGAATGCTGTAATGCGCATCATTTATTTCCAGGTTTAATAAAGACTTCTGTGTGTGGTTTTTAAGATTGTTGAATTTACGTTTAGTCAAAATGTTATGTAGTGTGATGTGCATACGTAAGTTTAAGATGTGAGGAGGAAGAACATCGTATTTCCTGCATCTGATGAGAAACGTGAGTTGTTGTTTTTGTGAGCAATTCTTCTTTTGGGAGGAAATCCAAGATTTCAGAAGTGTGGTGTTTGTCAGTCCATATTGTGAAGTGATGTTGTTGAACAGGGCCGGATTATTCACTAGGCGGAGTAGGCGACTGCCTAGGGGCCCCTAACTCGGGGGGCCCCATTATCTGTTCCTTTAATTAATAATTTTCGAAACTATTCTTAAATAATTTATTATTTAATAAATTATTTTTATGAAACTAAAAAATGAATATATTAATTTTTTTTAAATTGAAACAATGTCAAGTTTATAACATTAGAAAACTTTATTTCTTAAAGATATAATGGTAAACCATAATATCAATGTACCCAAGTTGTTGACATTTACAACTGGTATACAAACGGCGCGCGTTTGATGTTCATTTTTCTTTTCACGTGCCGTTCGTGCCGTCCGTCATTTGTTTTATCGTCAGCCTGACGAGTCTCGCGAAGCGCGTTCGAACCGGTTGCAAATTAGCTTCTGTTCATTGTATCTGTGACATTATTTTATCGTCCTCGTCTATTAAAGTATATCAAAATTGTGCTTTAGTTTTGAATATATAAGTTTGGTTGATAATATGTCAGGACTACCAAGAAAATATTTAAGTGGTGCGGCTAAGAGAAAATTAGCCGAAAAAAAGAAATGCGATACAAAAAAGCTTCTAAAAATATCTAATTTCTTACAAGACAATTCAGAATCGGCGAAGCAAGGTATGTTAGAAAATTAATAATTATAGAGTAAATAAAATTGTTGGAGAATAAAACTAGAAGATATCAGTAGGAGAAGATCGAGTATTTTATTATCTTATATTTTTTAGACCATGTTAAAATGCCCGTCAATACTATCGCAAATAAAGATGCAGAAATTCTTTCGTCATTAGACAAGCTGAATTCTCTTAATGTCCAGACCGAAGAAAAAAGAGACAATTCACATATACTATCAGAGTCGCTTAAGTCTATAACATCCGAAGAGTCGTCCTTTGAAATAAATACTGAGACTGATACAGTTACTACATTTGAAGGAATAATTTTACCCAATAATGATGTTGCTATGTGGCCAGCTACCATAACTGCTAATTTTATTGAGAAATGTCTAGTCAAAAGTATAAAGTACTTCCAAAATCGATTAGATAATTATTCCGATACTGAAAAACAGTTTGGAGAAGAGAGGCGACGTTTAAAAAATGATATTTTCTTTCGATCTATGAAAAATGGCGAAAGAAACGAACGCTTTTGGCTTGTTTTTTCACCGTCCACTCAAAAACTGTTTTGTGTTGCTTGTAAGCTGTTTAATTCTGATCAACATCTACAATTTGTGACCGGATTTAATGATTGGAAGAACATTCATGCAAGAGTTCAGAATCATGAGAACAGTATGGAACATCGTAAAAGTATGGTCACTCTACTTGCTCGATTAAATCCAAATATTGGAATCAATAAACAGATCATAAATCAAGTAGAAAATGAGACTAAATATTGGCGGGAAGTACTTCGACGAGTGGTCGCCGTGATAAAATTTCTTTGTGAAAGAGGATTGTCATTCAGAGGAGATGAAGAGCAATTTGGTTCAGCAAAGAATGGTAATTTTCTAGGATTGCTAGAATTACTTGCTCAGTTTGATCCATTTCTGAAAGCTCACATCGAAAAGAATAAGAACAAAGGAAAAGGAAATGTATCGTATTTATCAAAAACTATCTGCGACGAGTTTATTCAGTTAATGGGTCAACGAGTGAAAAAAGTCATCACAGAAGAGATAAAATCGGCTAAATATTTTTCATTAATTGTCGATTCAACGCCTGATGTTTCTCACGTCGATCAACTTTCAATAGTAATTCGTTATTGCTATGAGGGAAAAGTATACGAACGTTTGCTGGGCTTTTTGCCCATAACTTCTCACACAGGTATATCTTTGTATGAGTCAGTAAGTGAATTTTTAAATAAAGCCGATCTCGATTTGAAGAATTGCAGAGGGCAGTCGTACGACAATGCCTCTAATATGTCAGGAAAATTCGAGGGCTTGCAAGCACATATTAAAAGGGCTTGTGATAAAGCATTTTATGTTCCTTGTGCTGGGCATTCTCTTAATTTAGTCGGCGTTCATACAGTAGAATCCTGTCTAGAGGCTATCAATTTTTTTGGTTTTTTACAAAAACTTTACGTCTTTTTTTCAAGCTCACCTAGAAAATGGAATATTTTTAAAGAATTCTTGAATGCCGGCGATTCAATGCAAAAAGTTGTTTTAAAATCGCTTAGTTCTACTCGTTGGTCATGTCATGCAGAGTCGTGCAAATCGTTATTGAAAAATTATGACTCAATTATTGGTGCCTTGAATGAAATCGCCAATAACGACACTGAACCTGCCGATAGTGTTAGAGAGGCTCAAAGTCTCCTTGACAAAATCATGAAAAAGGAAACTTCTTTAATGACTGTAATTTGGAGTAAAATTTTAGAGAGAATAAATGCCACCAGTATAGAACTCCAAAAACATGACATTGACTTGAGTTTTGCAGTGACTCTTTTACAATCGCTCACGGATACTATTGCAGGGATGAGATTGAAATTTTCAGATTTTGAGGAAGAAGCGGGCTCACTCAGTGATAAAATCGGTCAAGACTTTTCGGATGTAAGGAGAAGAAAAATAATTTAAAAAAATTCTGACAAGAGTGTCGAACCAGAACTTCTGTCTGGACACAAGAAATTCGAAGTCAATACTTTTTTTGTCGTCATCGATAGACTTGTGACAGAGATGACAAAGAGAATATCGGCCTATAAGTTTCTGAATTCAATTTTTGGATTTATAACCAACTCGAAAATTGAAGGAGAAGAATTGCGACAAAAATTGATGAAAATTTCTCAAATCTATGAGGACGATTTGGACGATGATTTATTAATGGAATGGATGCAGTTTTCCTCGTTTGTTGAAAATAATTTTTTAAATTGCGGTTTGTCTGCTAGTCCACACAAAATATTGCATTTTTTATTTGAGAATAATTTAGGGCAAGTATTTCCGAATATTTTGATTATTTATCGTCTTTATCTTACGATCCCAGTGACCAATTGTTCGTCAGAGAGGTCATTTTCAAAGTTATCGTTAATAAAAAATAGGTTGAGATCATCGCTAGGGGAAGAAAAATTAAACGCTCTTCTATTACTTTCAATAGAGAATGATTTAACAAAATCTTTGTCTTTTGAAGATATCGTCGAGGATTTTGCTCACGAAAAAGCCAGAAAAGTTGTCTTGTAAGTTGTACAAGAAATAAATGTATTTATAATTAAATATGGATTTTTCAAAATATGTAATTATTCAATAATACTCCAATTAAAAAAAACATGAAACGGTATAAGATGGTACTTCACGGGGGCCCCGTAAAGTACCGCCGTCTATAGGCCCCCCTCAACCCTTAATCCGGCCCTGTTGTTGAAGAATCCTCCTCCAGGAGGCACCATATTTTTAAGTCGATGGCGGAAATTAACAAGAGTAAAATCTTCTCTTTGCCGGTGATAATAGAATTAAGGTAAAGAAACAGTAGACGACTTCAAACCAGCATAAATGAAGCAATTCAAAGCTTTATTTTACGTTTCGATCTATGGTTCAGGTCCTTATCAAAAATCTACAATATAAAATGACACAAAAGAAGAAAATATAATTATGTAGGTGTAAAATGTAAATTAATCAGTGACTCACATGAGAGATGACTAGAGAATTAGTACAATTACATCGTTGGAATAAGTACGCACGTCTGATGTCGGTGACATCGAAACAAGAAGTGATCGTTGTGTGTGATATGAGTCAACTCATTTATAGAAAGACATATAAAAAACAGACTCAACACTTTACAATTCAGACAGAACACACAATAATAACTCTCGCTACAACACTCCTTTTGACATGGGCAATTGCATTGTTGCTCCCTTCAACAAAAAATTCTCCAGCAGCATTGAAGGTATCCTCAATAGAATCAATGTCAAAGTTCTCTACACCATCTCCAAAAAATTAAATTTCTTCATAAAAAATGGAAAGGACGCACTCAGCATCTTAAAACAGACCGAGATTGTATATGAAATCGACTGTTCGGATTGCGACGCATGCTATATAGGTCAGACAAAACGACACTTATCTACCAGACTCAACGAACATCGAAACAACATCAAAAAACCTCCAGACAACCACACAGTGGTCAGCAGACATAGATCATATCATCAACACGAATTTGATTGGGACAACCCTAGAATACTGCATAAGGAAGCACACATAAAGAAAAGGGAGATAGCAGAAATGTTCTTTATAAAGCGTAGTAATGTCGCAATAAACTCCAAAAGAGACACGGAGAATTTGACTTCCATCTATAATGAATTACTGAATATTTTATAAACATTCGCAAATATATCTTACACCCTCCCATCAAAACTTGTGATTTTATTGACTTGTTGTTTTACTTATTTATTCTTATTTATATGACTTTAGTTTATTGACTCTCTATCCTTATAATGTTTTAGTTTCTTGACTCGCAGTTTCAGTCCATTGACCCTTGTTTTCACTCTCTTTTTCCTTTGCTCTTTAACTTTTATTTATCGTCACAGTTTTATAAAACGTATTATTGTCTTTTATTCTGTCGACTTGTTTTTATATTTATATTCTATGTTCACCGAGTATTTATTTATTATATTATAAATTTTGTCCCCTACGACTTGACTCATATCACACACAACGATCACTTGTTTCGATGTCACCGACATCAGACGTGCGTACTTATTCCAACGATGTAATTGTACTAATTCTCTAGTCATCTCTCATGTGAGTCACTGATTAATTTACATTTTACACCTACATAATTATATTTTCTTCTTTTGTGTCATTTTATATTGTAGATTTTTTATAACGACCTGAACCATAGGTCGAAACGTAAAATAAAGCTTTGAATTGCTTCATTTATGCTGGTTTGAAGTCGTCTACTCTTTCTTTACCTTAATTCTATTATCGCCGGCAAAGAGAAGATTTTACTACTCTTGATAAAATTTCAATTTAAAAATGATTTTTAATTTTACGATATTTTGTTTCAAATAAACGCGTTTAATAATTTCATTAAATGTATATATTATTTTTTTATACGTTCATTACATACGAATACCAAGTAAAAAATTGTCTTGTTCTTTATCGACGACTATTTTGAACATATTATAATAAATTAAATTTTACATACTGTATTACAATAAATTGTAAAAAATATTTGTATTGTAATAAATTAAATATTTTGCAAAAATGTATTATAATTATAAAATGGTATAATTTTCTAAAAAATGTTTGTAAATTTTTTTGTTTTTATCCATATCATACAGCAATGTTAAAGTTTACTCTATTTTATTATGTTGTTTTTTATTTTTCTCTTATTTTATTTTTATTATTTTATATTGGTTTTTTAATTATTTTTTTAATTTTTATTTTTGCATTAAAAAAGTAATACTAGATAACGTCATTTAATATGCACTGGAGAAAAATTACTGAATTGAATTTTTCATGGTTTATATAAATATATATATATGCATGCGTGATTTGACTTTTGTTATTCGATCCATTTGAATTGGCATTCTCTATGTATGAAATCATAAAATCATAAAAATGATCCAAAAATCTATTGTCATTCTTTATTTAAAACATGTTAATACTGCCTTCTATTGTCTTCAGCATTGTTTCCGTTGTTTGAAATATTGGAGAGTATTTGTACGTCCAATAATAATTAAATGATGTATCCATATTTTTCCAAAGCTGGAGCGAAGTCTAAATTCTCTTCATAACACTTTCTTGAAATATGTAAAACATCATACATGAAAAGTACAGATTTTTTTCTTTTTCAACAATTCTGTCATTCCGAACGAAGAACAGGTCACAATAATATTATATATGGATGTGCCTACCAAAAACTGAATTTTCTTCGTAACACAAGTTCTTGAAGTATGTAAAACAGCATACATGAAGAATGCAGATGAAGAGCACAGAATTTTTCTTCCTCTTCTTTGTCTTCTTTTCCTTCTTCTTCTTCAATATTGTCCAGAACGGAGCATAGTATCATAATAATGTTTGTTTATATTATATATGAATTTACTGAAGAAATTTCCTTCATAACATAATTTCTTGAAATATGCAAAACAGCATACGTGAAGATAAAGAGCACAGATTTTTCTTGTTCTTCCTCTTCTTTTCTTTCTTCTTCTTCAATTATCCCGGTGCATAGGGTCATAACAACATTTCCCTATTAGGCATATTATGGATATGCCTACCAAAGACTGAATTTTCTTCGTAACACAAGTTCTTGAAGTATGTAAAACAGCATACATGAAGAATGCAGATGAAGAGCACAGAATTTTTCTTCCTCTTCTTTGTCTTCTTTTCCTTCTTCTTCTTCAATATTGTCCAGAACGGAGCATAGTATCATAATAATGTTTGTTTATATTATATATGAATTTACTGAAGAAATTTCCTTCATAACATAATTTCTTGAAATATGCAAAACAGCATACGTGAAGATAAAGAGCACAGATTTTTCTTGTTCTTCCTCTTCTTTTCTTTCTTCTTCTTCAATTATCCCGGTGCATAGGGTCATAACAACATTTCCCTATTAGGCATATTATGGATATGCCTACCAAAGACTGAATTTTCTTCGTAACACAAGTTCTTGAAGTATGTAAAACAGCATACATGAAGAATGCAGATGAAGAGCACAGAATTTTTCTTCCTCTTCTTTGTCTTTTTTTCCTTCTTCTTCTTCAATATTGTCATTCCAGAACGAAGCATAGTGTCATAATAATGTTTTTTATATTATATATGAATTTACTTTTTTACTGAATTTATTTTTTTACTGAAGAAGTTCTTCATATTATGGCATATTATGGATGTGCTTACCAAAAATTATTTATGGATTAAGAGATGGTGATTATATTGACCTCGCACTTAATGGTTCTGTGTGAGTCCAGAGTCAAAACCAAAAAAGTGTCAATGAAAAGATATAATTTTCACGAATCTGTCCTTTTGTGGTTTCTTTTCATACAGCATGATATTAAACATTAATTTATTTTTTCTTAATTATTGATCGCTCTTTCAAATGTTGGTGGAGAATATTTTTAGCGAACGCATTTACTGATAGTAATGCCAAGACTAACTAGGAAAATCACAACATGCAATCTTACATTGTTCAAAATATGCTATATATACAGGGTGACCCATTTTAACTTAGGCAGCCAAATAACTCGAAAAATAAGCACACTACGAAAAAATGTTTAGAATCAAAATTTCGTCATTTCGAGGGGGACGTACAATGACGTTAAAATCAGCCCCCCCACCCCTCCCCCTGGGCGGTGAGGGGGGGCAAGTTTGAAATCTTAAATGGGAACCCCTATTTTTTATTGCATATTCGGAATCTTTGGCTAAAAACACATACAATTTGTCTGAAACATTTTTCTCGATTCATGATAGATGGCGCTGTAATCGACGAAATTCAATTTCTTCGATTTCTCTTACTGAGAACCCATGCTTACGATTCTGCAATAAATTAACAATAAAAATACTACGTTTTCATTGTTAATACTCGAAATTAGTCTTAAAACAAACTTCTCATTATTTTTTATTACTCATTAATTACTTCTCAAGAAACTGCTTTTAGCGTAACCCAGGAACAACGACGTGGACGTAGCAGTTTTCTGTTCCCTTCGGGGTGCTTGATTAACGTGAGTCCCCTCGCCTCTCACAATTCGGGGTGCTTGAACGTGTGGTAACCCAGCCAGTGAAGGCAAGGTCGTGTGGTGACCCAACCAGTTAAGGCAAGGTCAAGTAGTGACCCAGCCAGTGAAGGCAAGGTCGTGTGGTGACCCAACCAGTTAAGGCAAGATTGCATTGTTATCAGCTCTCTCCGCATGGAGGAGATGCTCAAAGTGTGCACCATTATTTTCTAAGGATAACAGTAATCGACAGCGAAAGTTACGTTGTACATTTTCTAGCATTAAAGGAGTTATAGCTTCACAAGCTCTTCTTATTCTTTCCATCATATTCAATCTTGTCGTTGGAGCTTCACTATACACTGCATCTTTAACGTATCCCCATAAAAAGAAATCAAGGGGGTTCAAATCCGGTGATCTCGGAGGCCACAGAACTGGTCCACCCCGCCCTATCCACCGATTTGGGAACCTTTGATTCAAAAACATCCGTACAATACGAGCATAATGAGCAGGAGCACCATCTTGTTGATACCATAAATTTAGTCTAACTGCAAGGGGAACATTCTCTAGGTATGCTGGCAAATCATTTTCGAGGAATTCTAAATACATTGGACTATTAATTGGACGTTCAAAAAAATGAGGTCCAATGACTTGGCCATTGCAAATGCCTACCCATACATATAAACTCCAACGATGTTGATTAAGCACCTCACGATACCAATATGGATTTTCTGGTGACCAATAGTGGCAATTATGCCTATTGAGACTACCATTGCTGATGAATGTTGCTTCATCACTGAAACAAACATTACTAAAAAAATCTGGATTCTGATCTAACATCTCAAGAGCCCATCTACAAAATTGTACTCTGAGTACGCAGTCGGCCTCACTTAATTCCTGTACCAGAGTAATATGATACGGATGGTAATTGACTGATCGTAACAATCTATGTGCCGTAGTTTGAGGGATTCCCAGTTCTCGTTCTATTTGACGGGTACTAATATGGGGATTTTGATGAACCATAGCCAAAACTGCGAGCAATCTAGGGTCATTATTATTATGAAGTCTATTCCTTTGCCTTTCGCGATGAAGTGGATTATTACGAGATCTCCTTTCAATGTTTATAATTTGTTGATCAGTAGGATGGCGGCGATTTGGGAATCGCTCCGCATAAGTACGGGCAGTAAGTCTGTAATTTCTACCACATTCACCAAAGGTTATAAGAATATCGACTACTTCTGTAGGCGTATAATTTGCCATTTTACCAGAATTTTATCAGAGTACAAATGTTAAAAAAATACATAAACACTTGTGACTTTGGCACTAAATGGACAAAATTTTGGAGGGATACTTAGAGGAACTCCATCAGATGGAAAGTCCAAAATGTCTCGGTACTTCGGACCATTCAAGTTGCCTAAAGGGCAGGTTACGCTAAAAGCAGTTTCTTGAGAAGTAATTAATGAGTAATAAAAAATAATGAGAAGTTTGTTTTAAGACTAATTTCGAGTATTAACAATGAAAACGTAGTATTTTTATTGTTAATTTATTGCAGAATCGTAAGCATGGGTTCTCAGTAAGAGAAATCGAAGAAATTGAATTTCGTCGATTACAGCGCCATCTATCATGAATCGAGAAAAATGTTTCAGACAAATTGTATGTGTTTTTAGCCAAAGATTCCGAATATGCAATAAAAAATAGGGGTTCCCATTTAAGATTTCAAACTTGCCCCCCCTCACCGCCCAGGGGGAGGGGTGGGGGGGCTGATTTTAACGTCATTGTACGTCCCCCTCGAAATGACGAAATTTTGATTCTAAACATTTTTTCGTAGTGTGCTTATTTTTCGAGTTATTTGGCTGCCTAAGTTAAAATGGGTCACCCTGTATATGGTGGCAGCTTTCTCAAAGTTATCCTGATCTTTCTCAAAGATGGTCCATTACAAATGCAAGTTTGGTTTTTTAGGATGATACACCATCTTGAATCTTTTCTGTGTTATCTTCTTTCAGCGATTCCAAACCAAAGTGCACATAATTATAATATAAAGTACTATTATTAAACGAAATGCAATGTAATACATACAGGATGAAAATGCTGTGAGACAAGATAGTATGCAGTAAGCAATCAACATTACTTACTGCATTATTTCTTGCCACACAACCATTTTCTTGTATATAAAAGAAACCATTTTTATATCCTGTATATAAAAGAAGATATTAAAATAATTAAAATAATAAAATACAATAATAAACTATAAAATTGAATACTTCTTTGCTTACCTCATTTCTTAAGTCGCTATTTTTCACTATCGTTGCCGCTAATGACTTAACTTTCGTTTATCGCCGTCACTTACTAAATTTTGCACAAATTCAAGACTTACTTTTTTCTCATCTCTAACATATCCGATAATTTGTAAAGAACATGATGCAGATTAATTTTCACTATTGCACCTTGTCATAATATAGAAATTATTCTATTTTTCACTATCTATTTTTCACTTTACTTTTCACTATCGTTGTCGCTAATAACCTAACTTTCGTTTATCGACGTCACTTACTACTACAATCGACTATCGATCACACTATACGATCGATCACACTTCCAGAGCATCACTAGCGCGATCTTGTGTCGAATGCCTCAACAGTACGTTTTTACGATCGACGACGGAGACGATGAAGACGACGTTTCTTAAATGATATTTTTCACATTTGGACTTTGCGTCGTAATAGCTCGATTTATAGAGCATGTAGCCCAAAAATAAAAACACTTTTATTATATAATTCGACCCCGCTCTATCGATTGAGACTACTTAGAAGTCGATCCGTTGAGCGGATATATGAAAACCAGAAATATTGAGTGCTCTCAACTGACCGACTCGCGTAATAAGACACGGTAGTGTCTGTCTTGTGCTTGCGCGGACTTAGCACAAGACACTACCGTGTCTCTTGATAAGAAAGACTATGAATATTAGTCCTATATTATACCAAAATATGTGCATTTATAGATTATAACATTGCTACTACATATAAAAAATAAGACAATACATTATTGTGTATAAAATGATAAAATGCAATATCATAAGCATAAATCTTTATTTATTATGCTCGAAAAGTGATAATTAAATATACGATTTGACAACATGTTCATATTTCACATTTCAGAAATTTAATGTAAGTTTCATTTTTTAATTTTTTTATTAACAAGAGACAAAAATTAATAAAAAATTGAAGTAATTTTCATGAAGTCTTCGCATTTAAAGGCAACTAAATATGTAAACGTGTAATAATATCCATAGATCGAGTGATTTCTTTCCAGTGCATATTAAGTACGTATATTAGATCAGGTGATTTTTTTTTACATGAAAATAATAGAAAATAAGAATAAAATCAAGGAAAATAATGAAAAACAAGCCAATAAAATATAGGGTTAAGTTTGTTTTATATTACTTTATTATGGATAAAAATATAAAAAAATTTATAAATACCCTTATAAAAATTTTTCACCGCTTTTACACCTCATATAGGTCGTTTTTAGCCCGTTTTTAGCCCGTTTTATCATTTTTATGTCCGTTTCTTGCACTTTCAAGCACGCTTAGTCTATTGCGAAAGAGCATGACAAGTATACGCGAGTATGTGTATGAGTATTTTTTAGTGGATTGTCCGTTTTTAACACTCGTTTTTTAGTCGATGAGTGACAATACGTTAATACGTTCCTTTTTTACTCACAAAGATGAGGACGAAGTAGGTTGTCCGTTTTCAATACTCAATTTTCCGTTGATGAGTAACAACACGTTAGTACGTTTCTTTTTTACTCACAAGAAAATATCCGCGGATTGTCTCTAAATTGAAGTACATTTATTCTACAAACTTAAAAATATGTCCACGAATTTTTATAATTTATATAAATTTATATAAATGTTTTAAACTACTATAAATAAATGAACAATTATAATGATTGATTATTTGATTATTTTATTTCAAAAGCTACGTTCCAATATTCATTGCAAATATTAAAAATCTATAGTTTACGTCACATACACTATAGATTTTCAGTACTTGCAGTGAATATCGAAACGCAGCCAAAATGTGCTGTGTGAGTATTTATGAGTGCTAAACGAGTATTTTTTGCTCGTAGCTAAATGTACGTTTTTACACCTCAAATTTACACACAGCACGTATTTACCACTCAAAAATACTCATAAGAATACGTTATTACCACTCGGATATACTCGTACGCAATCCGTTTTAATCACTCATTTTTACGGAAAATTGCCCCTTTGCGCCCTAAAAACGGATCGTACTCATTGAATCAAATGTACGTTTTTACCACTCAAACTGACCGTTTTCGCCGGTCAAAAACGGGCCAAAAACGGTGAAAAATTTTTATAAGGGACATTCTTAAAAAAATTACCATTTTGTAATTACTTTCCGTTTTGTATAAAATTTAATTTATTACAATATGAATATTTGTTATGATTTATTATAATATTAATTATTTATTATTATAATATAATTGATAATTTAATTTATTAGAAAATTTACAAAATAAACATTAAGGTACAAAACAATTTTTTAATTAGTACTCAATGTTTAATGAACAATGATATTTTTACAATTATTTATATATTTTATTAAAATTGTTATAATTATAGTAAAATATTTTAATATACATAAAAATTTTTTAAAATTTAATTTAGATATAATTAAAACAAAAAGTATGTAATGTAATATATAATTATATAATTGTTCGCGATCGGCTGAGATTGATCACGAACAGTGAGAGAGAG
>CABEGB010001062.1:0-129156 GCA_901521435.1 Crematogaster levior
TTAATTAATTTCTAGTGTAATATTATTAAAGAAAAAGTTATATTAAATGAATAGTAGAAAGTTTAGTTTAAAAAAAAAAAACAAATAATGAAATATAAATTAAAATTATTTACAAAAAAAATTAATTAAAAGTCAATGGATATAAAAATGTATTAAAAGCACTGAAAAATATACTATTTTAAAAATTAGCAAAATTTAATTAAAAGATTTGGTGCTGCTAATTTTTAAAATAACATATTTTATTGCAGCGCTAAGTCTTTTAATTAAATTCTTTTATTTTTATATTAATTTTTAATTTTTATATACATTTTTATATTTTTCCATTAATTTTTAAATACACCGGCACACAAAATTTTAAATAACACCGGCACACAAAAAAAAAGTGGTCTGTACTTTTGACCAAACCCACCTATCTATATGTATTTTGGCTCGCTGAAACCGAATCTGGAGGTCGTTTAGCCCGTCTACCTCTTGGTTTTGAGTAAATCGCAAAAAATAGCGAAAAATCGCATTAGTAAGTGCGACAAAATTAGGAAAAAATTTTTTTGACTTTCAACAAGTAAATTTCTTATGTGGTTTGATGTGCTTAACCCAAATTTGAAGTTTATTGAGCTTTATCATCCATAGTATTGCCGAAAATCGCGAAAAATAGCTCAAATAGTAAAAAAAAAACGATTAAAATCGCAACAAATCGCGTTTATGAGCGTAAAGCAATTCGGGAAAAAATTTTCTGACCTTAATGAGGTATACTTATTATGTATTTTGATGCCCTGAACCCGTTTTTCAACTTTGTTGAGCTCTGTTACCCACAGGTTTTAGCGAAAATCGCAAAAAACCACGTTAACAAGCGTAAAAATCGTTGTTTTCTTATGCTTTTTTGTCTTGTAACGAACTCTTTTATCTTCGAATGATCTATGTAGCGGGTTTCTTTTCCTCTTCACTCCGGTCTGAATCGTTTCCCTTTTTAACGTCCAACAGAAATCTGCCATCATATTAATATCCCACCTTCCTTGGTACCGCTGCTCCATTTCACTTATGTCTTGATGGAATCGTTCTCCTTGTTCTTCGCTGTAGTCTCCGAGATTTTGAGGAAAGTAGTCAAGATGCGAGTGTAGGAAGTGCACTTTTAGACTCATCAAGCAACCTAACTTTTTGAAATTCTTCAACAAATCTTCAACCAAATTTCGGTAATCGGCACTTTTTTGATTTCCCAAAAAATTCTGAGAGACACTTTTGAAACTTAGCCATGCTCCTTGTCATTCATTTGCTTAATAAAGTTTTCATCTTGAAAAAGCGTACGAATTTAGGGACCATCGAAAATACCTTCTTTCAATTTTGCATCACTGAGAAGGAAAAGTCTCTCAGTCCTTCCAAATAAAATACATGTCATTTTTCTTTTTATTCAGAGCCTGACATTGCAGGGTAGGCTCTGTTATTCTCTGGATCCAGTCCTCCTCCATCCCAATGAGCCTGACATGAAAGGAATATATGGTAAAAGGGAAAAATCACCCTGGGATGGGACCTAACTCCTGGTGGGGATGGTGGCGGTGGTCTTCTTTTTGTTTGATATTTATGAGTTTTCGTAGCTTTCCTCTTCTTTCTTTATTTTTATTTTCTTATAATCACATATTGTACCATTATTTTATTTTTCTTTTGTTCTTTGTTCGTTTATATTTCATTTAATTTCTACCTTTTCTTCGTTATTTTTAACTTCGAGTTTCAGTTTTTGTTTCTCCTCCATTCTCTAGCTATAATTACCTCTCTTTTTCACGCCAACGTGTCTTCTTTTCTCTTGCTCCATTACGCCAAGACTGCCTTCTTTTTCCTTTTTGTTTATCTTGAGATCACCACCAGTCAGTTTCGGCTTTCGATTTTCGCGTTTGATTGTCGAGGCAGTTAGAGAGCGTTGACCTTATTAAATACGTTCAAGATTGGTCTTTTATTCTTCGTTTTCACCACCAAATGTTAATGCATGGGGTAACAATAATCTTCAAGCGAAGACTTAGCTGATTATTCAGTTATCAGAGTAGTCGCATTTCACGGGAATGCATATCATGGCGGCACGACCGCGCTTCATAACCAGATGCCAGGTGTTTCATAAGATTTCAAAGATTGTCGCCGCGTCAACGCGAGCAACAAGGCATCTGCGTCTTTCTTCTTCGATGTCATGAATCTTCACCACTGTCTTTGCTGTTTTTATATTTTGATGTCATTTTCTTCCAGAAAAATATTCCAACAACGTCGAAAAACGCATCTTTTTATAGCCTGATTTCCAAATACAGTATTAAACGAATTACGATTGAAGAATTCGCGTTCACGCTCGATACGCGAGCAATGCCGAGAAAGTTGTTTCGATGCCAGTTTAAAGCAGCGCCTTTCGTCATCATGTCGGAATATGACCGATCAAAACGTATCACGATGCGTATCGCGAATCAAAACGAAATATCATCACTTATAAAGTCGACTTTGCCGATGATTATTGCTCATTAGCCTGTCGATTCGGTCAATCGCCGGTCGACGCAAGTTATAAAAACAAGATTTGTCGAAACGCAGGAGCATCTAGTCTCGTTACCACGCGAAAAGCAGCCCCTGGGCCTAAACTTTATATGTAGTCATAAGTCTCTTTCAGACGCGCAAAGAGTACCTCTTTTCGAAAGTTCTTTGTTACCAGTTAGAGAGTTAGAACTTTCGAAAGTTTAGCGTCGCTCGCGAACAAAGATTATTTTATTTTAATTTGGCGATCGATAAGTGAAAACATCGCAGCCACCGGCAATATCAAAAAGCAGCCGTACTGATCAAACCCACCAGTCTGAGCATATGTGTATTTTCGAAACGAATGAGGGAATGTTTAGCTTCGTTTGGTTTCCTTTTGAGTAAACGTAAAAATATGAAAAATCTATTGGTAAGTGCGATAAAATTAGAAAATGCTGATAACAAGCAATTATGTGGTTGATGTCTCCGAAGTTTACTGAGCTTTTCATCATCCAGATTGCCGAAAATCGCTTAGTACACAAATAGTAAAAACATTAAATGTAGCTCCAAATATGAGCGCAATATTTATGTATACCTGAACTCGTTTTTGTCCAGCTGAGTTTCAAAGAACCACATTTTAAGCGAAAACGCAAAAACCACGTGCCAACAAAAATCGCTTGCTTTTTCTGTAACGAACTTTTTATCTTCTCGAATGACTAGAAGAAGCGGGCTCTTTCTTCATCGGTCTGAATGTCAACCAACAGAAATTCAATTCGTTATTACACTCACCAGTCGTCAAACATTTTCACTTTACATAAAGGATGAATTTCCAGCCACAGTTCGAGATTCTTTGAGGAAAAGAATACATCCAAGTGCGTACTTAGATTATCAGCACCTGAACTTTCGAAATTTTCAACAAATTTTCAAATTTCGGTGGTCGCTATTCTTCCCTCTCTGTACCGGAGATATTCTCACATGCTCTCTTTGTTCGTCTTCATTTTCAGCCAATAAAGTTTTCATGAAAGCGAACATCAATGGCCTACATTGCAACCTCGATTCTTCTAGTTTGTTAATATCAATAACACTCAAAGCTTTTTGAGCCAGGGATAGTAGAGACAGATAAATTATGTTAAAGAAGACACAGCCGTTAGTCGACATCCGGTGATCGTCATTTTAGCCGATTGATCTCAGTACGGTTAATACCTTCAAACTGACCGATCAAATAAAACAAAAGCTCTGTGCCAAAATGGTATCATAAGTATTGTGACCGAGTTTTCTCCGCGATGCAAAATTGAAAAGAAGCCGCATTTCGACGGTCCCTCAAATTGCACGCTTCTTCACATTTGGCATACAAATGAATGACAAGCGAGCATGGCCAAGTTTCGTGCGTGTCTCTCAGAATTTTTGGGAAAAAAAAAAGTGCGATTACCGAAATTGGTTGAAGATTTGTTGAAGAATTTCAAGTTGCTTCTTGGATGAGTTCAAAAGTGTACTTCACATCTTGATCTGACTTCCTCAAAATCTCGGAGAACAAGGAGAACGATCCATCAAGACATAAGTGAAAGCAGCGGTACCAAGCGAAGGGATATTAATATGAGCAGATTTCTGTTGGACGTTAAAGGGAAAACAGACCGGATAGAAGATAGAAAGAAACCCGCTACATATCATTCAAGATAAAAAGAGTTCGTTACAAGAGAAAAGCATAAGAAAACAATGATTTTTACGCTTGTTTTGCGATTTTCGCTGAAACCTGTGGGTAACAAAGCCAACTAAAGTTGAAAAACGGGGTTCAGGCATCAAAATACATAAATAAATACCTCATTAAGATAGAAATTTTTCCGAATTGCTTTTTACTCATAAACGCGATTTGTTGATTTTAATCGTTTTTTTTGTTATTTTTATTTTTCGCGATTTTCGGCAATACTATGGATATGCTTCAATAAACTTCAAACCCTGTTACATATATCAAACCACATAAGAAATTACTTGTTGAAAGTCAAAGCCTTGGTTCTTTGAAACGCACTACCAACGCGATTTTTCGCTATTTTTGTGATTTCACTGCAAACCAAGAGGCAGACGGGCTAACACCTCCTGATTGAAGTTCATGAGCCGCAAATTGGTTACAGATAGGCTTGGTCAAAAGCGCCAGACCATCTCTTTTGCAAATGGCGTTATTGGCGCGTATTCAGTTTGTAAACATGCAAACCGATTTATCCTCGAACGGCGCTCTCTGGTCGGCGTGAGAGACATCGCCGAAAATGCTTTTCGCTTCTCTGAACAGTACGCGTCTTCACGACTGCAAAGCTCGAGATCATCGATTAATTTCAGACGCTGACACAAAAGTCGTTCGCCGGTGGAGCTGAAACGGCAGGTGTATTTTCAGACGGATGCCTTCACTGGTGAGAGGCAGAAAGCCGGCATCATTGCAGAGGAGCAGTTGCATCGAGAGAGGCGTGCTCGTCTCCGTTTCATCTTTCCTCGCAGTTATCATCGAAAAACGACATAAATTAAACTTATACAGCCTGCTTCAGCACGGGCCAGAAGCCACATAAATGATGTCAGGTGTGGTTTCAAAGCTGAATTTGTGCCTTCTCTGCCGACAGGCAGCAAGATAATTTGTTTTATTTAGTCAAAATGCCAAAAGTGGCTTATTAAATAGAAGAGTGTCAAGACTAATGTCAAATTATTTTATATTAATATATGTTAATATAGAGAAGGGAACAATAATCTGTTGGTAAAGAAATAACATTTGGGCTCTTTATGTTGAATATATATTAAATATACTATCTAAATTTTTAAACATAGCTTTTTATTAAAAGTTTTTATTAAAGTTATTTATTGGTTGTAAAATTTTGATTCTCGAATTGATTAGAAGTTTGAGTTTTCAATTGTCGTGTTTAACGTTCATTCTCATATACGCGCTTGACGATTACCCGGAGATTTTGTCAGCACAGTGAGGCAGCCAGCACTTCGGCCTCTGGGATTCAGCCGATTGAAATTGACAAACACATTTTGTTTTTGTAACAGAACGATCTTTCACGAACAGTCTCCTCTAAAACGTCTCGAATTTTCAATACCGGCTCTGGTGCCCCGACACAGACACGCTCGCATAACGGTTGCCACTGGTCTTTGATCTGCCCACCACGAAGTTTCATTCTCGCAGCCACGAACACTACTGCAGCCGCAGAGTCCGAGTTCGGTTGCCGATTGAATTTATACCATTCAATCGCAAAATTACCTGCCGAGTTGCGCCTATAGCCAAAAGTGAAAGAATGCCTTGGTATTTAATGAGATTTCAGAAGAAACTTCATCAAAGAAATGTGTTTATCGCACGATTTTTATCATTCTAAAATACTATGTTAAAACATTCATTAAATATCATCAGGCTATACAGTTCAACGACTTTAAAAATATGACCTTAAGAAATACAAACGCATAACTACGGGATGCGGCGTTATCATTTCTCGCTGTTTCTATTCAATCAGACGGCATAAGATTCCGTCGTTGGTTTTAGAGTTAATATGGGATCTAAAAACCCGAGGTCACGATGTTTTGTCCATTTTCTTCTTTTCATCGCGTCGAAAACGTTAATATTTACAGAATAATGCCGTCAGAAACCAGACGTGCTTTAATGTCGCGTGCGCATACGTGCGTGCGCGACGCGCGCGCGCGTGTGCGTGAACACGTACTTCAATAGTTAAGCCTCCTCGCGATAACAGCGATAAATTGGTGAAATGCTACCTAATAAGCGGAAGCTGGTCGCGCGGCATGCCGTCGATAGCACAACATATTTTTCAGCCAGTTACTGATTAATTTTGCGTGAGTACCTTAACAAAATTAACAAATTCTTTAATAAGTTATCCTTAAAAATTCTTAACATTACCATTTATACCATTATGATATAGAAAAATAAATTAAAAATAAAATAAATGTAAAAACATATAATATATCGTAGTAGATAACAAAGTGCGATGTTTACGCCTCTGCGAACTTGTACATTACGAAGATCTTGGAATCCTTTTATAGAACCGATTATGTGTTGCACAAAGGAGAAAGTAAAAATGGGATGATTGTAAATACCAAATTATCTTGCAACTATTCTCTTGTAAAAAAATTACCCTTACTTGTATATTATTTAGAGATAGAAAAGACAAGAGAGAAAAAGAGATAAAAAGATCAAGAAAATTACAAAAATTTTAGAGAAGAAAAAGTCAAGATTTAAGAATATTTATGCGCTAAATTATTTTTGTAGAACTATGTAGCAAGCAATTTTTTTAGTGTTAACTCGGAAATAAAATCCTCTTATAAACTTTTCAATTCATAAAAATGCTTGTTTAAACAATAGATAAATTTAGAAATGCAGTTACGATATACTACGATATTGCTCTTTTTTTTTTTATTTTTTTTTTTTTATTTATTTTTTTTTATATATCCATAATGGGTATAAAGTGATAATGTTAAAAAATTTTTAAAGTTTAAAATAACTTATTAAAAATTTTATTTAATTTTGTTAAAAAATTTACTTACTTTCACGCAAAATTCAAATTAATCGAGTAACTTTTGGCTGGAAAAAATATGATAGTACGCGGACAACATGCCACGCATTAACGCTTAAACTAAATCCTTGCAGATTTCACCATTTATGTCGCTGTTGTCACGAACTAGTCATAAATTACGTATTTGGACACACACACACACGCACGCACGCACGCACACGTATACGCACACAGAGCATTGTGCCAAAAAGCACGTCTAGTTTTGGTAACGTGTGTATAAATATTAGCATTTTCGAGCGTGAGAAAATGGACAAAACTCAGCGGCTGCATCAGACGCGTCCAAAACTAAATGTGCTTCCTAAAATTCCAACGGCCAGGATCGCTATGCCATGCAGTTGGAAAATGCGAACAACACGAATATTTGTGTAACACCACATCCCGAAAAATAGTTAAGTTATTATTACTTCGTGCGTTTATTATTTCTTAAAGTCATATTTTTAAAGTCGTTGGACTTACGTATATTTTATTGGTATATTTAATAGATGTTTTTATCAACATAACCATTTTTAAATTGATAAAAAATCGTGCGATATTAAACGCATTTTAACGGTAGAAGTTTCTTCACAAAATCTCATTAGAAATGATACAAAACATTCTTTTCACTTTTTTTGTAACATAGGCACGAATATTTCGGCGTGAAGAAAATTTTGCAGTTAGATGATAAATTCAATCGAAATATGACTCGGTTTCCTTGCAGAACACGGTGGGAATAATTTTGTTCGTGAAGAGAGCTCGAGGATGAAACTTCGTGAAAATTCGATTGCCCCGCAGTCGTTAATTAGCAGCCAATTATCGCGGCGAGAGTCTGCAGATGGTCCGGAATCCAGAATTTCTTCCAGACAGAATTCCGAGTATTGAGAGATTCGAGAAGAGTTCAACGTTTTTAGGGGACTGTTCGTGAATCGTTCTGTTACTGATTAAAACAAATGTGTTTGTCAATTTCAATCAACTGGATCCAAAGTTAAAGTGCAGAAACATATCAATCCTGTGCGGTAAAATCTCCGAATTTAATCAAAATCAAAGCGCATTATATCTTTGAAATGAACGTTAAACACGATGATTGAATAAACTTCTAATCAGATTCGAGTCAAATTTTACAATAACTTTAAATATAACTTTAATAAAAAACTTTAATAAAAATATATTTAAAAATTTAGATCAGAACATATTTAATATATATTCAACATAAAATTTAAATGTTATTTCTTTAATTTTGTAGATTATTTGTTCCCTTCTCTATATTAATATATTAATATAAAAATAATTTGACGTGGATAATTTGGCCTCATTTGTTTAGTAAGCCCGCCTTTGAAATTTTGGAAAGCTTCGCTTAAATTCGCTTGTTTCGGCGATTATGCGCCGCTACAATCAGCAGAAATAAATTCAAGCACGAGTACGAGCAAATGTTTATGTGCGAGCTGCAATTTTTGTGTCGGCCTTGGCGAACGTAAATGAAGTTTAGATTTATGTGTTTTTCGGTGTGCTTTGCAGTGTGAGATGAGGGGGGGAAACTAGCAGAGAAGGGTGGGTCGTTGGAGTTGTTTTCGGGAGCGGAGTCGATAGCACCTCTCTCGATGCAGCTTCTCCCTCTGCAATGGTGCAGCTTTCCTTCCTCATTTCCTCTTACTCCCAGTGGAGGGGCATCCGTCTGAAAAGTTACACGAAACCAATCTCTCGTTTCGAAGAAGAAGCTCCACCGAGAATTTCAAGCGACGACACGGCAATTAACGTCCGCGAATTGAATCGGTGATCTCGAGAGAAGAACGCGAGTCAGTGAGGTTGCGAAGTTTACTCTCAAGAAGTTAAAAAGCGATGACGTTTTCAGCGATAATATCACGCCGATTAGAAAGAGAAATAGGTCCGAGATAAAATGGTTTACATGGTTTACAAACTGATACGCTGCTAATAACACCGGCACACAAAAAAAAAGTGGTCTGTACTTTTGACCAAACCCACCTATCTATATGTATTTTGGCTCGCTGAAACCGAATCTGGAGGTCGTTTAGCCCGTCTACCTCTTGGTTTTGAGTAAATCGCAAAAAATAGCGAAAAATCGCATTAGTAAGTGCGACAAAATTAGGAAAAAATTTTTTTGACTTTCAACAAGTAAATTTCTTATGTAGTTTGATGTGCTTAACCCAAATTTGAAGTTTATTGAGCTTTATCATCCATAGTATTGCCGAAAATCGCGAAAAATAGCTCAAATAGTAAAAAAAAAACGATTAAAATCGCAACAAATCGCGTTTATGAGCGTAAAGCAATTCGGGAAAAAATTTTCTGACCTTAATGAGGTATATTTATTATGTATTTTGATGCCCTGAACCCGTTTTTCAACTTTGTTGAGCTTTGTTACCCACAGGTTTTAGCGAAAATCGCAAAAAACCGCGTTAACGAGCGTAAAAATCGTTGTTTTCTTATGCTTTTTTCTCTTGTAACGAACTCTTTTATCTTCGAATGATCTATGTAGCGGGTTTCTTTTCCTCTTCACTCCGGTCTGAATCGTTTCCCTTTTTAACGTCCAACAGAAATCTGCCATCATATTAATATCCCACCTTCCTTGGTACCGCTGCTCCATTTCACTTATGTCTTGATGGAATCGTTCTCCTTGTTCTTCGCTGTAGTCTCCGAGATTTTGAGGAAAGTAGTCAAGATGCGAGTGTAGGAAGTGCACTTTTAGACTCATCAAGCAACCTAACTTTTTGAAATTCTTCAACAAATCTTCAACCAAATTTCGGTAATCGGCACTTTTTTGATTTCCCAAAAAATTCTGAGAGACACTTTTGAAACTTAGCCATGCTCCTTGTCATTCATTTGCTTAATAAAGTTTTCATCTTGAAAAAGCGTACGAATTTAGGGACCATCGAAAATACCTTCTTTCAATTTTGCATCACTTATAGCGGAAAACTTCAGTCCTAAATACCCAAAACAGTTACCATTTTTATCTAGAGCTTTGACATATTGTTTGATCAGTCCGAGTTTGATATGAAGAGGCGGTAGCAAAATTTTGGAGGGATCAATCAATGGTTCGCGTATGATGTTCTTTGATCCTGGATGAAACTCGGTTCTTATTGGCCAATCTTTCTTAACATAGTGATTTATCCTATCTCTACTATCCCACAAACATAAAAAGCAGGGGTTTTTCGTGAAACCCGATTGTTGACCTAGAATCAGGGTTGCAATTTTTAGATCACCGCAAATCTTCCATTGATGTTCATACGCTTTTTCAAGATGAAAACTTTATTAAGCAAATGAATGACAAGGAGCATGGCTAAGTTTCAAAAGTGTCTCTCAGAATTTTTTGGGAAATCAAAAAAGTGCCGATTACCGAAATTTGGTTGAAGATTTGTTGAAGAATTTCAAAAAGTTAGGTTGCTTGATGAGTCTAAAAGTGCACTTCCTACACTGCATCTTGACTACTTTCCTCAAAATCTCGGAGACTACAGCGAAGAACAAGGAGAACGATTCCATCAAGACATAAGTGAAATGGAGCAGCGGTACCAAGGAAGGTGGGATATTAATATGATGGCAGATTTCTGTTGGACGTTAAAAAGGGAAACGATTCAGACCGGAGTGAAGAGGAAAAGAAACCCGCTATATAGATCATTCGAAGATAAAAGAGTTCGTTACAAGAGAAAAAAAGCATAAGAAAACAACGATTTTTACGCTTGTTAACGTGGTTTTTTGCGATTTTCGCTAAAACCTGTGGGTAACAGAGCTCAACAAAGTTGAAAAACGGGTTCAGGGCATCAAAATACATAATAAATATACCTCATTAAGGTCAGAAAATTTTTTCCCGAATTGCTTTACGCTCATAAACGCGATTTGTTGCGATTTTAATCGTTTTTTTTTTTTTACTATTTGAGCTATTTTTCGCGATTTTCGGCAATACTATGGATGATAAAGCTCAATAAACTTCAAATTTAAGCACATCAAACCACATAAGAAATTTACTTGTTGAAAGTCAAAAAAATTTTTTCCTAATTTTGTCGCACTTACTAATGCGATTTTTCGCTATTTTTTGCGATTTACTCAAAACCAAGAGGTAGACGGGCTAAACGACCTCCAGATTCGGGTTTCAGCCAAAATACATATAGATAGGTGGGTTTGGTCAAAAGTACAGACCACTTTTTTTTTTTTGTGTGCCGGTGTAATTTGCGATGTTTTCGCGAGTATCGGTCGCCAGTTAAAAATAAAATAATCTTGTTCACGAGACAAACGACCGATCTTGCCGGAAGCTTCTCGCTTTTCGAAAGTTCCCTAACTCTCTAACTAGTAGCACAAGAGACTCAGAAAAAGTTATATTTGCGCATCCCAAAGGAACTTATAACTATATAAAGTTTAAACAGGGAGCAAGCTTTCGCGTGGCTAACTGGAGACTAGTTCTCCCCTGCGGTTCGACAAATCTTGTTTTACTTAACACGTCGACCAACGGTGTGCTAAAAGTCGATGTTTCGTATGGAGGCAAACATGTCATCGTAAAAGTCGACTTTATAGAAGGTGATGATAACCGTTTTGGTTCACGGTGCACGTCGTTGATACGACGATCGGATATGAAGTTCCGACATGATGAAGGCGCTGCTTTCGCTAAGAAAATGCAAAAGCCAACTTTGTTATTTCTTTCTCAACATTACTCGCATATCGAAAAACGTAAACTTTTGCAAACGCAAATAATGCTGTTACCAAGACACTGTAATCGTATTGTTTAATATTTTATTTAAATCAAAATAAAAAAAGATGCATTTTGTGTTATTGGAATATTTTTTCTAGAGAAAGTAATAAAATATAAAACAGCAAAAGCAAAGGATAAATTACGTAGTGAGGTAGAGATTCATGAGCATCGAGAGAAGAAGATTTGCAAGATGCGCAACAACGTTTGCTCAACGTTGAGAGAAAATTTACTTGGCGTGTCGCGGAAATCTTGTAACCATCTGAAAAATCTGATTTATTGTAAACGGTCGGTGTATATATCACGTGTACGCCGTAGACCGTATACATTTCCAGTAAATGCGAGCTTCCTCGCGAGTGGTAACAGGATGTCGAAAAGTAAGTCTTCGCTTGGGAACCCAATTTATTTATACAACGACGTTGGGTTGAGAAGCGGAAAGGATAAAAGATTATCAGTCACTTGGAGCGTAACATGCGTTGTCGGCATACTAACTTTGTTACTCGGTATCGACACGGAGAATCGAAAGCCAGACTGATGAGAGCGAACGATCTCAAAGTGCAAAAAAAAAGGAGAAAAAGAGAGGGTGGAGACAGTGATGGGAGCGAGAAGAAAATAATGGAGCGGAAAAAGAGACACGGAGAGAAAGAGAGCGAGAACTGTGAGAGATGGATAAAGTAGGGAAAAAGGGAAATTGAGGTATAGTAAGAGAGATGTAATGGGAGGAGGAAGCAAAACAATAAAGAAGCTCGAAGTTAAAAAAATGGCAAAGAGAAAAAAAGGTAAATTTAAATCGAAATATAGAAGAAAAATAAATAATGAACAATATGTGATTATAAGAAATTAAAAATAAAAAAGAAAGAAGGAAAGCTACGAAATATAAGTAGATCAAATAGTCAAGAAATAAATAAGGGAAAAAAGAAATAAATGCAAAGCATATTAATTAATCCTTGTAAAATAAGGGCAAGAATTTTCATTGAAAATTAAGAATCACTGGAAGCAAGAAAAAATAGATTTACAATTAAAAATATTAATGCCGTTCATTATACTCGCGTTTACAAAGAGACTTCACGATTGTAATTCATAGATTTGCCTTTTTTTATATAATAAAATATAATTGAACCTTACTAATTATTAAAACAAAAAACAAACATATAAACAAAAAATATATAAATTTTTTAAATATTAGAGAGATGGAAGAGTAGAAAACCGAATAAAATATAAGAATAGATCGTAAATAATATTTGATGAGCATATATGTATAAACAATACGTGACCATTAAGAAAAAAGCAGGAAACAAGTGAATTTGACGAGAATGCACGAACAAGGTATTTGCAGATAACAGGATTGTCGACGTTGTGCTATCAATTTATTTTCGACGTATTGGCTACCGTCTGTTTGAGCTCAAAAAACGAGATTTCTCGTTTTTTGAGCGTTAAGCCTTCGCTCTCATTCGAGATATCAGTTCCATCACGGAAATTTCAGCGAAAGGAGGCCGAATATTATTTTCTTTTCATAAAGCTCAAATTACAAAGCACCGAGAGAGAATTAAATAAAATAATAGTTCAAAAATAAGATTACGTTGTTATTGGAATTAACTGAGAGGAAGAAGAAAATTGATTAAAAGTGAATGATGATTAAAATAACAATCTTTTAAAACAATCTTGCTATCTTAAAAGTACATTTAGAAATAATTTTATATATCGGTTTGTATATAATTTTTTATTACATATAATCGGTTAAGTATTTTCCGATATCTATATACAAGGTGATTCTTTAATATGTTCTGAAAATTAAAGCAGTAAAACAATTTCTTAGATAATTTTAGAAAAATTTATATACATTTTGTCACAAATACTTAGTTCCTGAAATATACAGGATGTTAAAGAAAAAAATAACATTTTTTTGAAATCTTGAAGACGATTCTCTTGAAATTTATTTTGCGTTTGTAGTGACTAATGGGCTAACTTTTAGCAATTGAAAAATTCTAGTATCTGTCACAGACTATTTCAGTATTCTCAGCACTTCTTTGTAAAAAAATCCGACCTCAATAACTCTCTGTCATACCAGAATTTTTTGTCTTATAACTCGAATAAATCATTAATCAAATATTTCATGTTCATGAGAATGCCATAAAAATATTGTATCCTAAAATTACAACGCATACACACACACAATTTCCGCACGTTAAGATCGAATCTTATGTGTATAATTTATAATAATTCTATATTTCCATTAAGATCAATTAATCGTTTATTCTCTTGCTTCTTGCTTCATTAGAAGCGGCAACATAATTTGCGTGTCGGTTCGGTTTTGTCTTCCCTTTTCTTTTTTTATTTTTAAATCCCATTGCTATACAATTAAACAAGTTTGCGGATCAGCTAGTGACATATCTCGTTGCGTAGTTTAATTCGTTTTCGTGCTCGGGCAAGAAGAAATAATTTCGCTTGTGGATTCGTCGATATGTACAAGGTCGATTTTACAGCAAAATTAAACTAGCAACTCAAATATATGGGAAAAGCTCTCCTTCTGATATTACGTTTCGTCGAGGTAAATTGTGCAAATACTGCCATGCCTTCTCATACTAAGAAACTTTGCAATTTATATCAGGAAATGTTACGTGACGAGTGTCTTGATATTTTGACATGTTAGCTTCTAAAATCGTGAACTATAACGAAATAGCATAAAAATTATGATTTTTCTTGTAAATGGTACATTTATAGATACTTTTTCATGTTCCAACCTTTTATCCTGCTAAATCTTTTAGCATAATAAAATTTTTATGTGTGTAAATTTTTGCGATGTCTTTTTGTACACTGTACTTGTCTACGATATTTTATCTTTATACCTAGACAATATGAAATAGAAGTAAAAGAGAATGTGCAGTAGGAAGATTGGAAAAAGAAATCAATTTTTTATTGCGAGTCTCCCTACAAATAACTGATTGTAATAAAAATTGAGAAACTGTGTATTCGCATAAAGTTTAAAGATTCTATCTGAGAATTACAATTTAAATTATAGTTAAGAGACATTAACAATCATGTAATTTACAACTAGATATAAATGTTTCAATTAGCATTGATATTTTATCATTTTTGAGCTAAAAAAAAAAAAATTTTGTAAATAAATGCAATAGAACATTTTTAACGCAAAAGCTTTCTTCTATTTCTTATATCTTCTTTTACATTTTATTAAAAAAATATTAACTTTTATATAGAATAAAACTTGGAAAACAATAAGATTGTAAAGATAAATTATGAAGTGTTAGAGAAATTTACGACAAATAATACTGACAGTTTACAAAATGAAAATTTTTATGCAAATTTTTATGATTATTTTTATGAAATCATCGAAAACCCAGATTTCGTTGCCACTATGTGCTACTATGTAACATGTAGTATATTGCATCGAAAGTAAATCAGTTATAATAGTTACATAGTTATACATCTGCATGGGAGCATCATAGGATGACATTAACTAGAAATTAATATAGTTTCTGAAATTTCTGTGTTAACTGTGTTAACTATGAATGTTTCTATGTTTAACATCATTTTATAATAAAATTTTATATTAATTTTATATTAAATTTTATACTAAATTTTATATTAAAATATTTTCTAATGAAATTAATATTTAAGGTACTTAATGACATTAAGTACTTTAAATATATCCTCCATAAAATAAAAATTTTCCTAAATTTTTCTAATTTAATATTAATTATGCCTAAATACTAAACCGTAATATTGCACAATATTAATTTTGTAATTTTCACATAATCATTAATCTAAAATATTTACCAAAATCTTTGCTCAAGTAATATTTTGTTAATTTTCATTTACATTTTGATCTCATATTGAAAAAGACTGTTTATTATATTTCGTACGATAAGGATGCATTTATTTAAAGAATTAAACACGAAAAAACAACATAATAAGTTCGGTTTGAACGAACCTGAACGAGGCAGAATGACAAGGGTGCATGCCGATACTACAGTAGGCGAGGATGTTGGCGGCTAGTCGTTCTTCGAGGGTGGAGGGTGGTTTCGACGTTGAAGGATGGCACGTCGCTCTGCTAGACGCGCCGGGAATGCTTTGCCATGTACACGTACAACATGCGTTTAGACAGAAATGTAACTCGTGTTGCAACTCGGGTTGCATCCCCGACCAGACGATCCACGAATCGTATGGCTCGCGTATGAATCGTTTTCGTATTGCGACGAATAACGTTCGACGGACCGACATGTATATCTCTGTGATTTTATCGGATTTAACTATGAAACTACGTGATGCAACGTCGAAGCCGCGTTTTGTTTCGGAGCATTCTACGTGAGCGAATTTTGTTGTACGTAATTGAGAGAATACATAAAGCTGTCAGAATATATTTTTAAAAATAAACAGTTTAAGTTTAAGTTGTTTGGTAAAATTTCAGAAATAATTTCAATATAGTAAAAATATCAAAAATTGAAAATATATTAAAAAATTCATATTTCATCAAATCTAAATCTTAATTGTTACTAACTATTCTTAACTAAAACTGTTATAAAATTTAGATAAAACAAATAAGAAGAGAGTGAATCGGTCTTAATAATAAAAATTAACAAATTAAAGTGAAATATAATTCGAGTCCCATGACTCGAAAAAAATCCCTCTCTATCTAGTGTTTCTACTGATATTTTTGTCTTAATTAAATATAATATATAAAAATTTATTTTTCTCAAAGATTTATCTCTTTCAATATAATACGTTTAGTATAATAATATATATATAATATATTTCAAAATACGATATGATAATGTACATATAACAGCGCATAGAATTAAAACTTCTAATTAATTAAAAATTTTAATAAATTTCAATAAATTATAAATGATCAAAGTTGATCAATAATATCACATAGAGTTTTTGTTATCAAATTTATGATTACGTGCACATACTGATTTGTTTATTAATTTTTACAGATTTTATAGTAATATTGATTTTTATTGTTCCACTAATTTTTAGATAAAAAAGAGAGTCAATAATATTAATTGAAAACATCGTTAATATATAATTTATTCCGTTATATAAATAATTTTATAATTTTTTGTTACTGAAGTGTATTGTTCTCATGATAAACTTTATTATGCAATTTAATTGGGAATTTGTTACTCAATAATTTATAATTAATTTGAAATAAATTTATGTAGATTATAAAATTATGTAGATCATAAAAATTAACATAATTTCTCGTTAAAATAAATCTTCCACAAAATGATATATTTTTGCACATTTGATTTCTGAATACTCATCGTGTTCCTCGAAGCGGATAAGACTTATTTTTGGAGAAGACTTATTGTTTTATCTAAGACTTAACTGACTTATTTTTGTTGAAGATGATTCAAAGCAGATCCGAAACGTACGATTTGTAGTTCGTATTGGATTTTCAGTTAAATAAAGTTAATTTGCGTACTAAGAAATGTCTGATTCTCAAAAAGTCTACTTTTCCTTGTTACTCGTTATATTTTTTTATTTCATTTAGTTATGTAATATACCCATATATGTATAAGAAACACAATCTAAATATTAATTGATTAATTGATTTTCTGCAAATTTATCTTTTTTAATGCAATAAATAATCTTTTTTTCATTTTTATCATCTATGAGGACACAAATAAATACTTAAATAAATTCATATTTCTAAAGTTTTCTAAAAAGTAGTATTTTGTTTATTATAGTTTCACACTACGTTTCTTGATTTTCTTGCTTTTTATCACTTATACAAAAAAGAAATAAATTTAAAGTTTGATTAACTACATATTACTTGATATTAAAATTAACATTTTTAGCTTTATTTTGAATAGTATTTTTTCTAAAAATTTTGCTTGAGCATAGAGCACAAAAAATAACGAATGAGAATAATATCTTTCTAAATTCAATGGATAATAATATACTGGATAGAAAACAACTTTTCTATTATAAAAATTATCTTATTGTTGTCTATCATTTTTTATTACACAAACATACTTCCGTTAAAGTATCTTTTATTTCCTTTTTTATTTCTAGCAAATTTAAATTTTCTTCGGATTTCAAGTAATTAGCTTTTCTTAATTTCTATTTCATTGCATAATAAAGCACCGAAAAATGCCAATAAATAAGCAAAACGCTCAATAATGATTTGTTAATAAAGCTTTATTTTATGAACTTTTTAATATGAAATTACTGATTGCTTTAGTTAGCAATTAGTATAAGCATATATAGCTAGCATTTTTTGGTGTTTTATATTATGCAACTAAATAATAATTAAAACTCAAATTGGTCGTATTTCTACCAGTTAGCAAAACGGTCATATTCGATGCATATTTTCTCGGAATCTTATTCCAAGATTAAGTATTACTAATTTATCATAAACTAGTTTAAAATATAAATAGTCTAAAATATATGTTACTAATGATAGTATTGTAACTTCTCGACATACATCTATATGGATATACATCTATATGGAGTTTATATTTGATATAATATTTCTCTCTTTGTCACTCACAACACATGATGTACAGTGGCAGAGTTATAACGCAAATTTCGATTTATAATGTATATATAAAAGTTAGAATTAGTGTGTTCACAATATATGTAATTAATATTTTAAAAAGTAATTATTATGAATATGAAATAATTATGTAACTTTCAAAAAAATAATTTTTTAAAAATAGTGTAGGAGCACAGATATGTAACGGATATTTAACGGGCTTTACCGAGACAAAGGGACCGATTGTTATTGGTCGATACTAAGTGCGAGCTGACGCGACCTTACATGTTTTAGATTTCGAGAACGAGAGCACGAGAGAGTCCGCTGTGAGTCGCAGGACGAGACAGACAGATTTCTGAGAATAATAAGAGGCAGTTCGTAGAATCCAAGAGACCGAGTTCGCGGAGACAAAGAGACCGAGTGTAAAAAGTCGGAGTTCACGCGTTCAGAGTTTTCTTTAAATTAACTGTTTGTCGAGAGACGATTAATGCGCGATTGTTAAGTTAAAGACGAGAGCGACAGGATTCGCTCTATATTTGTAATTGAATATACTTTTATTAAATTACTGTTTCTTATATAAAGGATCACTGTTGGACATCTTACTATCCTTATCCTTTACTAAATCAAATTTTGGCAACTACAATAGTGTCATAATAAAACTTTTATAAAATCTGATAAAAAAATTTTATTTTAGTATAAATAATTCAGCGAATCATAAATAAGAGATTAGATACCTCACCTCACGATTGCTACGTCGATGTTTCCCACCACTCTTCTCTCAGATTTCTTAGTTTTAGTCACGCAACACAACGCAACACAACACTGCACTCGCGTAAAAACTGTTTCAATCGTATATGATTATCAAACGCGGGAATTATTCGAAATAATGGCAGGAACTAATCGCGTGTCTTAATATCTACTGCGATGACGTATCGAGAAATAATGCGAAAGCATACCAAGCTTTTTGTATGTGTGTCATAATAAAGCGACTTGCAAGTACAACGCGTCGGTATACATCACAAAATATAAGTGCCAAGTGTATTCTTTTTATAAAATATAGATTTTGTAATATATTCTGTTCTTTATATTTCGTATTGATTATTAATAAATCAGTATACTACACGCGTTCTGATTTGCATATTATTCCGTACTTCCGAATTGAAAATAATATACGAATCATATATACTATAAATTAAAGAAGAATTCAAAACGATCTCTTTCTCTCTCGTACATCTCAGTTTAAATTTTAATAAAATCATTATTGATCGTAAGTTAATATTAATAAAACAATGATTTAAAATTCTCGTTTTTTCTCGCTCAGATTTCCCTAGCTCAAAACAAATATTTGCGTCGAGACATAGTCGTTGTTTAATCTTATGAGTGGTTTGTTATAAGAATAATTGAGAAATGTAATAATATCTCATACTTATCGTGATCGTGTTTCGAGAAATAATGTGACGTTACGCGTCATTACCGACTCGCTTGGGCGTCGACGAACGAAAGATTGATGCTGTGACTTTAGTACGGATGGTGCGCCCGACCTTGATACGAACTACGAACAATAAACTGTGAGTCGAAACGTAAAGTCAGCCAAATGCAGTAAATATTTCGTTCCTGATATTTCTGAATACATTATTAAATGCTTGCTATCCTCTCTCCTCCTACACACACACACACACACACACACGCACGCATAATACACACACACACACGCACGCACGCACGCACGCACGCACGCACACACACACACACACACACACACACAAAATCAAAGTGGATATTTATTTATTTAAACTAAAGTCAGAATTTTTTAAATTACTGTCTCGTGCTGTTTACGGATTATGATCTCTTTTTTAATAATATTTAAACACAATTTATTAAATGTATTTGCATTGTGTTTTGAATTATTCTGAATAGACTATCGCACTTGTGTTTTATTTTACAGATTTTATTTTACAGATTTATCAGCGTTGTTTAAGATATTGATTAATTTTTTAAATACGTAATTTTTTTAAATTCAAATTTTCATATAAAAACAGATTAAATAATATTCATGTAAACTTAAACACTTAAAATTTATTAGCAAAATTACTGATGATTTATTCTAAATTTCCAATGTTAATTATAAGCCGTACGTAAGCTTTAAATTGAATTTAAACATTTATCATTAATCTTTATTATTAATTATAACTTGAAAATTATCGTCATCTCGACATTTTTAATTTTGATTAATTTTAAAAGTATTTGAATAGTTCCCAAAACATCGAATATTACTGTACGGTAATTATGACAGGCCTTGTGTAAAAATGAATGTTTTTCTTGTGAAGGCAATTAGCATTTTCCTAGAAACTGTGTTAACATCTAGACGTTTCTAAAGTTCGTTAACGATGATGTTTTGAGAGCTTTACGCGTCGTTTCGCTGAAGAAACAGACTGTAATCGTTACACTAATCGACGCCTTAATTATTCTTCAATTATGCGCGACGGTGCACTATCCGTTGTCTAATTCTCTTGCTTTATTCTGTCTAGTATTTTATGGTAAAGAGCCACAATGTTACGTACATTGGTAGATATATACAAGTAATTTATTGTTCGCGTAGCAGCAAAACAACTGTTTCCTCCAAAATGTGAACATCTCGTTAATTTTCTCCTTTTAATGTTGTAATGTTTGTCCAATTACAAGCTAAATAAATTATACTTCTGATTCTTTTTTTCTTCACGTATCGCCGCAGTTCAGAAAAAGAGTGATTTGTTTTAATATATTTAATATATATTTTATATATATATTTAATATATTTTACGCACGCAATTAGATGCTGATAAATAAATTATATAATATTATATCATGCGATTATATATTATTTAAATTGATTAAAATTGTGTAATGTTAGAAATACGAATGTTTCATAAACAATTGCGCATTTGTAAAAAATCTAAGAAAAGGAGATAATATATTATAGATTCATGCATCTCAAATATTTGAAAGAAAATTATTTATGGCTCACCTGTTCGACCCATAGGTTCGTCGTCATGATCTGGTTCTTCAAGTTCTGTAACAAAAACCGTTCTCTTAATAAACACAGTATCTATTTCTTAATTACACTATTGTAAATTGATAAGCTGTTTTGCAATTATATATTCTATTTTGTATAATTTATTCTAATTTTTCTTAATCTAGTTTATTCTAATTTAAAATATTCTTTAAATAATTGGCAATTCAATAATTTAATTTGTATTAGATTTTGTTCTAATATATTTTACATTCTTTGATCGATTTATATAGGACCTTTAACGCAATTAAAATTCAAAATTTTATTATCATTTATTTTAAATTTATTTATGTTTAAATAAGAGAGAATAATGTTGGTACGATTACATAAAGAATAAATTATTTGATGTTTTCTGGAAATTTGTTTAACTTTCAATAACAATTCTTACGAAACGTAGCAAGCGTTTGGCAACGGATCTCAATAGAAAGTGCACGACGTCCCTTGTTTCTTTTTGCATCTGTCACCCACAGCGCATTGTAATTTCCGGATTCAACGTCGCCTCTCGACTAATTGAACCAGCTAACTGTTCAGGCGCATAGATGGAACTTGCAGCCGTAATCCTAGTTATGGACTGCTAGTATGTGATTTTGGACTTTCCGCTATTTCGCGAATCCCCGACACTCACAATTCAAACTATATCACACATGGAATCCATCCTGCATCTGTATATGTGCGCAAATCTTGATTGAATGCGGACAATGTGTGCGGAAAGACAAGTATTTTCTCAAATAGTTCTGCAATATTAATACAATTGACCTTTGGAGATTATTAATTATTTATTAGTAAAATCATAAACGCTGTTAATGATACTCTGTCATAATTACTGTCATAATTTTTGATTATCAAAATTATAATGTCATAATTATTGACTATCAAAATTATAGTGTCAACATTATTAATTTGTTAATTAATTTGTTAAATGTTATTATTGTATTATCTGATATTCAGGTATTTTATTGTTGCATTACATATAAATTTTCGGTCAATAATTTATTTTCTTGCTTAATGCAATTATGTATTGTTGTTTTCTCGGCACTTTTGTTTTTTTAATTTCGCAATGTTAATGCGTCGCAGAAATTTATCTACAACTATGAACTCCGTGTCTACAACTATGAACTCATGTGTCGAAACAATATGTACATTCACGATGTTGGGCTTTTGCTGTGACATCAGTGAGAAGATGTCCGACAAGGTAATCATCGCAACATAGTCGCATCCAGGGACGGTATTGAATGGATATTCACTCTGGGATGAGTTATCCTCCGCGATAGGAAGACGGGTTGCATTCATATGCAAATGTAATAATACCAATAGCTTTGATCTGCGATGAATTGCGGATGTAAATGTAACGAAGGCCGGATATATTATTGTGGTGCTGTCAAGAAACATTAACATTGCTTCCCGAGGAAGTATAATTCTTTTATTTCTATAGTTATGATGACATTATTAGAAAATGTATTTAAAAAATAAATAAGGTATAGACAATATAAAATAAAGAAATATACAATATAAGTAAACAATATAAGAAAAGCATTTTCTTTTGGGTAGCCAGCATTATTTAAGTTCGCATATTTTCTATCGCAATTTAAAAAAAATAATAAACTATACATATATTGTATTCTCTTTAATATTTTATCTTAATTTTTTATATTTTTTCTACACTGCACTTTTAACAATTTATTTTTCTGCTGAAGAAAAACAACTTTAGTTTTTAGTTTGTACAAATTATGTTTGCTTTTTCCCTTTCTTTCACACTTTGATAATAAGCGTCAGATCGTTACTTGCGCGACTCCATTGAATCGATTGAATTTTCGCGAGGATTATAGGATTTGTTGGCGACGTGTATTATCGCTAATTAATTCGTGTGTATCCGATATACATGTCCGCCCATTCGCTTGAAATTAATGTCGTGTGGACTGTAGCTATGGAAAGCGGAAAACTCACGTTTGTCGGTTTGTACGAATTTCCACGCCGATGCGAAAGCGACTGCACTCGTCGATGTGAATAATTGATTTTGACATGAAACAGTGTCGAGAGATAACAATGGTAATAATGATAACAATAACAATAATACTCTTATGATTCTTAGCAGTATTAATAATATAATGCGTACTAGTACTAATGTAACAGCATAATAATGACAAATCTAATATAATGACAGAGTGGCTTAATACATATTGAAATCGTTATTTTGCATCGTTAGTCACTAATGATAAATGATAATGTCATAGTTTGACTTATAATATTACTAACTAATTAATTTCCATTAATAATAATAGTGTAATGTAATGTAATGACGTAACAGGAGTAATTGAAGTTGATATCCTTCGCTTTGATTAGTCACGACGTAAACGATTCGGAAAATACCAGACTAGCTCCAAACTGCTCATCAATACTACGACGTATTGCCAATTGTGGGCGGGGTGAAAGGTAATTAGCAAATTACTTTATGTGTAATTAAACTCTGATTGCGGTGACGAGTGGACGCACCGTACGATCGTACAAATGTACGCGCGCTACCATTAGCGCGAGGGTGCAATATGTTAATTGATTTGAGCATACGTGACAGGTTCCGGTACATAGGTAGAATTAGACTCGCGTTGTATATTGTCCGTGTGGATCGTAAATTGAAAATTCCTGTCGAGTTCCCGCGCTTGAACGTAAAAGTATCTGCTAGTCGATCGTTTCTAATTAATTCCCGTACTATACAGCACTATAGAGGACGTCGTATCGAGTTCAGTTGGTTAGTTTAGAAACGATGGATTGCTTCCGCTTTTTAGTAATTAAAACGATAACAATGAAGATGATAATTATTGCGTAAAAGACATCGTAACCCGCGAGAAGTAAAAAATAAAAATTGTTGGCTATAAAGTTTCAATTAATGTTCTTAACTTAATTATTAAATCAGATTAACATTAATTTGTATCGATCAATTGTTTATATTATTTTAATAATTTAAATATAATTTTTAAAAACTTTGTATATTGAAGATTCTTTTGTAATTATAATATATCAATTAAAGTTTCATGTTTATTATTAGAAAGTTTAATGCTGCTAATAATATTTTAGTATTGGAAAATATATTGTATATTTTAGAAAATTCGATTTGATCTTTTTATTTGATTCTTTTATGAATCCATTCAAATAGAAATGTGCGTGCTGTATCTCTACATTCATCTCTTGCGATATTGCGAACGTGTTGCAGCTATGAGAAGTACGGATCAAAGGAAAAGTGAAATAGTGAATGGCAAGCGTTCTCAGGCAGATCTAATTTGTATCGCTTTTTAAGGATGTCATATCTTAACACAATTTAGATTTGGTAGCGAATAAGTTTTGCACTCGCGCGAACTCACAATCAATAAAAGGTAAGAATGAAGAAAAAAAAGAGCTTTGAAGCTAAACCTTTTTATCAAGTCAGTTTTCAATAGATTGTTCTGTAACGTTTACGAACGTTAAGGCTTTGAGTATAAATTAAATTAATTGAGTGAATACGGGAAAGAGAAGTATTTTATATACAAAGCTTGCAAACGAATTCAAAGGATTATAAATTATATTTTTATGAAAGATTTATATTTCCACGTATAAAATTATATATTAATTAAATTCAGCAGATTTGTATATCTTGAGCTAGGATTTATAAATCTGTTGAATTCAATTAATATTATATACGCTGAATACAATTGATATTTAATATTAGTTCTAAGTGTTAACATTATACGAGATCCGGAATTAATTGGTGGCTATAATACCATACTAAAGGTAAATATTATAAATATGACAATATAACAAAAAGAACAAAGATAGCAAAATGCTTAGGCTCCCTAGCATAATTTCTTAATTTCTGACGTCGTAAATCAAAATGACTGATTGGAGTGGGATTTAGAGTGGCAAAAATAGATGTGTGCTGGCACCAAGAGATGAATAATGTTCTATTTTCCAGCGTTGAATATTTAAGATTGTTGAATATTCACGAAACGCGTGAAACGTTTCGGTGTGACAACACGAATTTATGTGAAGCATAATCTCACTCAGTTTTACTCGGTGTGAGACATATCTCTTGATTCTTTGTTCATAACAAGAATTTCTTGGATATACCAATCGTAAGAAATGGAGGGATGTAGTAAGTCTGAGATCTTATAATGTAGTGATGTTTATGCTTGACTTTAATTTTGAATTAAACACATCATTGTTAAATAAATTTTTCATATTTTTCTTTTCGTTACTTGCAATCACTGAATAGCAGATAACTATCTACCTGTAGGTATTCTACCTACCTGTTTCATAATAATTAAAATACGTATTCACATCCACGCACACATTTGCATATGTTTCGGAATATAATTATATTACTTTCAAGCATTTGTCGATTATACTCATCGAAAGAAACTCAATGTGTTTCACCTGCCACGTTAATGAACGCATATCGAACGTATAGTACCAAGCTGCGGCCGACGTGAATTTGACGTGCGCTATTCAAATGCTGGCTCCACCAGCAATGTGATCCTCTAAATGCATTAAACCACAATAATTAAGAGTTGACCATGTTGATGATCAGAAAGCTGCACTTTGAATATTGATCAACGTTTAATCCAATATCTTTTCAATGTATCAGCTGCTGGAAATGAGAAACATTTTTCACATATCACTTTCATGGATCTAATAAAATATTTTACTAGAAGTTTTTTTCACACAATATATCTTGTTAAAAGAGTTAAAATATTATAACACTAATTTCCACGGATTTTCTGAAACGACTTTAAAATTGTTATTTATTAATTTATTTAACAATTTATTTAATTTATTTAACATTTACATTTGTTTGGCAATTATACAAATTTGCAATACCTAATTTTGAAAACATTATTTAAATAAAAATACATTAGAAAGAATGATTTTATTAAAAGTTCTTAGAAGAAACTTTGGATCAAGAAAGAAAGCTTGTTTATTTAAAAGGTTTTAGTGGAAACGGTGCATAAAATTCACTTTTAGATTTTTCGAAGCTTTCTGGGATTCTTGCTTTGCTTTCAGTTTCTTTGTGATATTTGCACGACGAGTAGAACATGTCAAAACATTATCAAATTTTACGCTGTAAATTTTAGCGTAGTATTAAGCGATTCTAAATTATTTTATTAATGGTAATGTGGAGAGATTTTTTATGTAGATTTTTCACTTTTTTTATAGATCTGGTAAAACATTTTATATCTATGAATATGTTATTTGCACGATAAGTTTTATTAAGAAAGTTATATAAAAATATTTAACATTTTAATATAACATTTAATATAATATTTAATTTAACATTTCACTTCTTAAAATTTCTCGAAATGCTTTTAATGTTATTATTTATTAACGTTTACATTTACGAACATATACGAAAAAATTTTATGGAATGTATATATATATATATATACAGGGTGTTCCAGAACTGGCGGAAAAGTTTTTAATAACAGATTTTTTATAAGATTCTAAGTCGAAAAGTCCTGTACCAAAAAGTGATCCGATGAATAGAATTTGAATGGTGAGGCATTAAAGTTGACGTATGGAAGTGCATGAAATTTGCGCGGTCAGGATCGGCGCAACCGAGTTCGGCATATGTTCCACTCATGACTCGTATACCGCGACGATTTGTGTTTCTCATTATTCTACATTATTCCGCTATTCGTAAAATGAATTTCATCTAATCATCTTATTAATAATGATAGTTATCTTTATTAATTAATAATTATGTATTTTGATTACGAACTTATTGCAGTTTTTACACATGAGATATGCGGGATATTCATTACATTAACTTAACAAGAGACAAATTTAAAATAATTAATCAATAAATAATTGGTCATAATTTTAATTTTTTTTAAATGCCCACCATTCACTGCAATGCATAGACGTGCACGTTTTTTTTTTTTTTCAAAATGTAATAAAACGTGCACGTCTATGCATTGCAGTAAATGGTGGGCATTTTGAACATTTGTTATGATTGGTTTTATTTATAAAAATTGTAACAATTCTTCTTAAATAAATAAAAAATTAATGTTATTTCCGTTATTTTATTAGAAATACGTATTTAAAGTTTTACATATTCTTTTGATATTTTATTAGTTTGGATTAATGATTAATAAAGTAATTAAATAATTTTTTGTCTCGATTATTAGTTAATCGAAAACTATTATTTTCTGATAAATAATTAATTAAATAATTAAATAATATTTATTATTAATTTTTTGCCGATCTCTGATCTTTAGGCTATATCATAGAAGATATGATCGAAAGAGCGTATCAAAATGTAATAAAACGTGCACGTCTATGCATTGCAGTGAATGGTGGGCATTTAAAAAAAATTAAAATTATGACCAATTATTTATTGATTAATTATTTTAAATTTGTCTCTTGTTAAGTTAATGTAATGAATATCCCGCATATCTCATGTGTAAAAACTGCAATAAGTTCGTAATCAAAATACATAATTATTAATTAATAAAGATAACTATCATTATTAATAAGATGATTAGAAAATTCATTTTACGAATAGCGGAATAATGTAGAATAATGAGAAACACAAATCGTCGCGGTATACGAGTCATGAGTGGAACATATGCCGAACTCGGTTGCGCCGATCCTGACCGCGCAAATTTCATGCACTTCCATACGTCAACTTTAATGCCTCACCATTCAAACTTCTATTCATCGGATCACTTTTTGGTACAGGACTTTTCGACTTAGAATCTTATAAAAAATCTGTTATTAAAAACTTTTCCGCCAGTTCTGGAACACCCTGTATATATATATATATATATATATATATACTCATTATATATAAATAATATATATATAAATATACAATATATATATATATATATACAGGGTGTTCCAGAACTGGCGGAAAAGTTTTTAATAACAGATTTTTTATAAGATTCTAAGTCGAAAAGTCCTGTACCAAAAAGTGATCCGATGAATAGAATTTGAATGGTGAGGCATTAAAGTTGACGTATGGAAGTGCATGAAATTTGCGCGGTCAGGATCGGCGCAACCGAGTTCGGCATATGTTCCACTCATGACTCGTATACCGCGACGATTTGTGTTTCTCATTATTCTACATTATTCCGCTATTCGTAAAATGAATTTTCTAATCATCTTATTAATAATGATAGTTATCTTTATTAATTAATAATTATGTATTTTGATTACGAACTTATTGCAGTTTTTACACATGAGATATGCGGGATATTCATTACATTAACTTAACAAGAGACAAATTTAAAATAATTAATCAATAAATAATTGGTCATAATTTTAATTTTTTTTAAATGCCCACCATTCACTGCAATGCATAGACGTGCACGTTTTATTACATTTTGATACGCTCTTTCGATCATATCTTCTATGATATAGCCTAAAGATCAGAGATCGGCAAAAAATTAATAATAAATATTATTTAATTATTTAATTAATTATTTATCAGAAAATAATAGTTTTCGATTAACTAATAATCGAGACAAAAAATTATTTAATTACTTTATTAATCATTAATCCAAACTGAGAAATCTTTTGTTACTTGATTAACTGGTAATCAGAATGAAATAATTTCAATTACTTTTGTCAATCATTAATCGGAACTGAGAAATTTTAGAGAATAAATCAATAATAAATAATTAAAAAATTTTATGTGAATAATATTGAAATAAAATATCAAAAGAATATGTAAAACTTTAAATACGTATTTCTAATAAAATAACGGAAATAACATTAATAATTTTTTATTTATTTAAGAAGAATTGTTACAATTTTTATAAATAAAACCAATCATAACAAATGTTCAAAATGCCCACCATTTACTGCAATGCATAGACGTGCACGTTTTATTACATTTTGAAAAAAAAAAAAAACGTGCACGTCTATGCATTGCAGTGAATGGTGGGCATTTAAAAAAAATTAAAATTATGACCAATTATTTATTGATTAATTATTTTAAATTTGTCTCTTGTTAAGTTAATGTAATGAATATCCCGCATATCTCATGTGTAAAAACTGCAATAAGTTCGTAATCAAAATACATAATTATTAATTAATAAAGATAACTATCATTATTAATAAGATGATTAGAAAATTCATTTTACGAATAGCGGAATAATGTAGAATAATGAGAAACACAAATCGTCGCGGTATACGAGTCATGAGTGGAACATATGCCGAACTCGGTTGCGCCGATCCTGACCGCGCAAATTTCATGCACTTCCATACGTCAACTTTAATGCCTCACCATTCAAATTCTATTCATCGGATCACTTTTTGGTACAGGACTTTTCGACTTAGAATCTTATAAAAAATCTGTTATTAAAAACTTTTCCGCCAGTTCTGGAACACCCTGTATATATATGACACATATATATATATATATATATATATATATATATATGTATATATATATATATTTAATATATTTTAATATTAGTATATTTTAATATATTAAATATATATTATTTTTTTTAATTTAAAAAACACATATATTATATGTGTGTGTATTTTAGCATTTTTAAATAAAAGTACAGTCAAAGTTTAGAAGACACGCAAAGTTGTTCTGGAATCGTCACTACACACATCTAAAAGTCTATATGTAGTTGATAACAAGATGATCTTTTTATGATATTTTTATACTTGCACATATGAATGACTGCGTTCAACGAAAAAAACTGCTCTGTAACTGTTGTAAAAATCATGAATCTGATTGATTGTCACGATTAATTTTGGCTGAATCTACGAACATACACCAATTTACCACAGTTGCAAAGCAACCTTCTCTGTTGAATTTGTTTGTAATCGCGACTCATTATATATAAATAATAATGTAAAAAACTGAACGTCGCAATGCAAACGCATAAAAATCGAAAAAATTCTGCGGAAACTCTGACGGAAGATTTCCGCTAGAGATGTACGAACTATTCGAATATGAGTCGAATTAAATCGGATGAGATTCGGTTTGATTTGAATTTGAATCTCTATAATTCGAATTCTGCATTATTTGAAAATTTTGAATGATGGTTTAAATACAAATCATATATATCATATTGTATATACATTGTCTCTTCTTATAAATCTTACGAAATCATATTTTCCACATAAGTAAAACAATATAATTATATTAATAGATGTATTCAGTATTACAATCACTAAGCGGCTGAATAGTAATAAAATGTGGTTGTTGGAATGTAAAACAAATTATATTTTATTATGATACTCTGCCAGCTTTTGAGCCAGCGTTTGAAGACTAAAGACATCTAAATTGAATTGAAACAATTAAAAAATGAGTACTAATAACTATAATTTATCAAAATTTATCTTTTTTAAAAGTTAGTAAGTCTCTTAAAAAGTTTCTATAATATACCTTTAAATTTATTTAAATTTATTTTATTTTATGTTAAGGATAAACCTCCAAAAACTATCTACGCTCTATTTACATTCTTCGATGAAAATGTTTTGAATGGCCCTAAAATGAATATCTTTAAAGAAATTTTTACTGACAAAAGCTTAAAGCCATTAATATCTAAAAGAAAGTAAAAAGTTAAAAACCCATGTGGTACGACAATGAAAGTAGTTTTGCTTCGAGAGCAGAGAGGAGCAACCTCGCTTCACGTGTAAAGCTGCAAACCTATGTGATACCGTACAACGATGAAAATAGCTTCGTCTAGAAAGCAGGGAGGAGTTTGGAATGGAACCTTGTTTCGCGTGGAAAGTTGGAAACCCATGTAGAACTATACAATAATAGACCTTGTTTCGTCCTAATAGTAAAGGGATGAACGTCACGTAGTGAATTGAAAACCTATGTGGAACCATACGACACAATGGAAGTACTTTTGCTCCAAAGTAGGGGGAAATATGGAGTAGACCTCACTTCGCATGAAAAGTTGGAAGTTCATGTGGAATCATGTTTTATGTTAAGAAATGACTTTTCATAAAAATTGTTACAATTTTTTTAAGAGCTTTCATTTCAACAGAAAATGAACTTTTATACAAAGTTTCATCGAAATCAGAGATGATCTGTTTTCGGAACAGTCACAGTGAAACAATCACTACATATGACTTTGGTAAGTAGAGTTTAATTAAATATTTTATACCTTCATCTTTCTCTTTATCGGTAAAAATCCATTTAAAGACATTTATTTTAAGGTCATTCAAAACATTTTCAAGAATACGTAAATATAGATGGCTTTCGCAGAAATTTATTGATTTTTAACCTTAGTAGTAGTCATAATGAGTAATAGAAGATCTTAATTTCGTCAAGAGTATTTTATATGCTTTTAAATTTTATTTATAAAAATATATATATTGAAAAATTATATATAATTTATAGAACATAATATATGTAACTTATAAATAAGTTTATTTCTATTTTTGATATGTATTGTGATCCTATCGTTAAATTATAAGTAAATGTTTGAATATCGTTAAAAAATAGCCTAATTGTTTTAGTTATTGAGACATTAAATAATATTTTATTAGTTTTATATTGTTTTAAAAATGTTTTTTAAAACAAATTATATTATACAATCAGTATTATTTGTCTCATCAAAATATTTTTTTATTGACTACGTGTTAAAATTCTATTTAATAATAATTATGTTGTTAATTAAAAATTATATTATAACGATTTGATTTGATTTAATAAGATTTGCTTTGATTTGGATGAAATCTTGTCGATTTAATTCGATTTGGGTTTGAAAAAGGAAATAAAATTTGATTCGATTTGACATAAAAAATTCTTCGCACATTTCTAACTTCTTCTACATTACACAGTTGTCAATGTCAAGTTGCCACTTGCAATCCTCATTAAAATAATTGATTATTCTTGTGAGTAATAAGCAATTAACAAATTACTCAATCATTAAAATAATCCGTAAATATAATTGTTACTTTGATTAATTTTAATGAATTTATATAATTTGATAAGTAATTATTATTATTCATTAATTGTAATAATCAAATTAATCATTAGTAATTACAAAGTAAAACATTACCATAATTATTAAATATTATCTTAATTGAATAATATACTAATGTAAGTTAATTGATTAGATTAATCAGAATACACACAATTATATTAATATTAATTTCTTTTTAATTAGTTAGAAAATATTTTACTTACTTTACATTTACTTTAAGATTTTTCAATAAATTTTTAATTAATTCCGTAGTATAAACATATATTATTAAAGATCATTTTGTTAATATTGTATCCACATATCGGATCTCTCTCTCTCTCTCTCTCTCTCATGTATGTTATAATAATAAAATATTAATACCTTACATAACAAGAAGCAGATTAAGAAAATTAACAAATGCAGATGGCATAGTGTCAATTATTGCATCAAACCACAGTTATTCGCTTTTCAGTACAAACTGCCGTGTACCGATCGTAATTGAATATCCAATTCGTATCGGCAGCCCTCGGCCACATTTTTCCCCATCGCTTCTCTACGTGTTCGCAAGAAATTTACATATTTATGAGCAAATCCCAGTCTTCGTAGAACGCTTACGAGAAACGCGACCTTCGTGTTTGTACGTGTACGTACATGCGAGTACTCTCAACGAGTGCTCGTCTAATAACGGTACAAGGAAGTAAGCTCGCTATTACTTATAACAAGAATTACGTGTCAGTTTCATGCATACTTATACACGGTTAATTGACATAAGACTGTATTGAACGGTCGAAGTAAACGACTTTTTCCAATTTGATATAATATTTTTATAATTGTGTTTTTTTTGCCTATCTAAATATAACTTAGGATTAGATGTTAAACTCATGACAAGTTCTTCAATTTATTTAAAAGTTCTTTAATTTAATTAATTGTCATTCTAAATTTATGTATTAACTTTTTAAATTTCTTATATTTCTTAGAAGTGTTTTTAGCTGTAATTAATACAATTGCGAGCATTTGCGATGTAGCCTACCCACTGATTGTCATTATCGTGATAACCCACTTGACGCTTCTGCATTGGCATCAGGACGTCGTGGTGAAAGATGTATTTCACGTTGATGTTTGCTCGGAGTGGTTATCGCGAAGGAATTCCGGTTTCAGAAGTAGGGATAAACAGATAGTGTTTGATCAATGAGCGAAAGGGGAAATACGTAGCACGCAAGGGGAAGAGGAAACAAAAGGATGAGAGCGTCTTCAAAAAGGGAAGAAGAGATATCAGTCCTTCGCGAATGTTACACGAAAAGCTACTCAACTAATCTCGCTCAATTGCGTCATATTCACAATAATTCAAACGCTTAATTGTCGTATGAGCAAAAGATCTATAATTTCGCGGAATAAAGAGAAATGAATTGTTCCAAGATATCAATGTTGCAATTAATCGTCGCTAGATATCAAGAAGGAAAATACTAAAATACCATCCCGTAACAAATTAATAATTTTGAAGAAATTATTGTAGTTGACTCCAAGCTAGATCATGCAAACAAGAAAATTGTGCTCGGAAGAACGCCAGATATTTAAGATCGATCAAGGGTGGAAGATTAATGAAGATCGAAGTCAGTGATATATATTAGCGAACGTGCTAGACAGGTTCTTGCCGTAATTTCACATTCCTGAGCGACGGAGCCGAAACGACGAGATTCATTATGATTTCCATCATCTGTCGTCTGACTCTCGTCTTCGTCCCTTAGACAGCTCGATTAAGCCCAGCACGAACGTGTCAGTCTCGTTGACTCGTCTCTAATTACATTACGTTTCTACAATTACGAGTTCTCATATATGTATAATATTACTCTTTCATTAATAGCAATTTGAGAGAGAGAGAGGGGGGGGGGGAGGGAGAGAGAGAGGTAGAGAACTGTATGAGAGAGAATTATGTAACTAAAAAATCGACCAAAATATGTATATCTTACAATTAATTATATGTTTTTACGTTTAGTGCTCATTTTTCTTTATACTTTGCAATTTTAACTAAATTATAAATTTATTATGATAAATCTACATAAAAAATATGTATTACATGATCAGGTTAAAGTAAAAATCATGTACAATATTTTTTCTAAAGAAAAATTTTTTAAAGAAAGATTAAAGAAAATACAATTTCTTTTAATAAATAGAGGAAATCTAAGAGCCTTAACACGGGTTAAGCTCTTCGCCAAATATCGTTATTAGTTCGATATGCTAATCCGGTTTAACGTGCATCTCCTGACGCATTTACTATGCTAAAGTGCATAATCCTGTGTATAACCTGCAATATCGTCGTAGTAAAGGCTGATCAGCGGCTTTCCATTACTACTGGACTAACCCGCACACTCATCCGCGGGACTGTAACTCGGACTATGAGAGTCTGAGTATAGCCGTTAGATGTTCATATCAAGAGACAACATCACCGGTTTCTCGCCACTTTCATGGATTAAGGGCTGCGTTCATCCCTTTTGATGCTTGACGTATAACACCGCTTATCTTACGTAAAATGATTTTCATTTACGCGATGGCACGTTCTCGAAGCGAGGATTAGATAGAACGGGAATAATTCTCGCTTAGTTGATCTACGCACTTCACCACTTTGCTGTAAATGTAATATAAAGTAGAAAGAACATAATGCTAGAAATTTATTTCTTTTCAGAGCACGCTAATAGACTTATGTGAATTTGTATTTTTAATTAATAAAGAAATTATGATTATGAATTTTATACGTTTCTTTTATTAACAGTTTATTTATTTTGTCGAGAAGTTGGTCGACTAAATACGCTTTACAAAAATACTTATTATAAGTTAGTAAATGGTGTAGTAAGTGAAATGATTTAACTTAAATGATTTAAATAAGTGAAATGATTAATATAGTTTTTTATGATGTTACACGGTATGTATCTGAGCAAAGTTAAATTACAAGTAAATTTTTGAGATTTCATAAGAGACAGTGCAATTACAATAAGAGAAATAAAAAATAAGATTATTTATCATAAGCATATGTTTTGCATAGAATATGTTTCTTTATAAGTAGCAAATATGGATTCCAAGAACAATCTAAAGATAGAAATTTTTGTCGAACTGTATCATCTAAATTATTAATGAGTAAATTCTTGCAATGTGCTCTTGAACTTCCAACCTCGATTCTACAATGCATAATATATAACAAATTTCTTTTAAATAATTATGACAATTGCAAACAAAGATATTGCTGCTATAACGTATTTTTTTATGTGCAAACTACATTGAATTTACTTGCGTTTCTGTACAGAGTATATTTATTAGTGAAAGTTTCGATTGCTCTTAAAATGCGAAACATTCCTGATAATTTTCTTTTTCTTTCATTTTCTTAAAGAAATATTTTCCCACTCGCGCTAACAAAATCTGCTCACTTTTAACTTTTAAATTTTTTAAATAAAGAATTATTTTATTTAGATAGAAAATATTGTTTATATATTACGTGTAGAATATAGATTGAGATTAGCTTTAACAGAATCTTCGATCAGATTTACATTACGATTTTTAATGAAAGAAATTTCTTTCTTTTCATAATATTTTAAAGTTGAATTCTACGATTTTTTTAAAAATAAGTGGTTTAAAAATATTAATATATAAATGTTGTTTGTATATACAGAATAGCATGGCCGGTCTAATGATGACGCATGTACTCAAGAGGCATCCGATGAGGTAGCCGCAAAGCAAATGCCCGGTCCAATAATTACGTAAATACCGTTGTCGTAGCACTACACCTTGGGGGTGATATACAGGTCCGTTAGGAGATTCTGAAATTTGCACCGTAATGGCTTTGTTGCTAAACGTTTGGCAGTGCCTTGATTTTAACGATTAACAGTTCGGATAACCGATAGCCATTTATAAATTGTTGAACTGTTTCTTTATTCATCTTTAAAAATTAACAAAAACTGAAATATTTTCTAAACGGATTTAAGCTCGAAAACACAATGTTTATCAAAAATAATCCAGGATCTGATAAATCGCGCGTTATCATAATTGTGTTCGTTCAACAACACGCCATACAAAAGATAGATAAGACTTCGTCAATTCTTTTGCCCATTTTATGGTCTGGTATTTCAGTCACGAAACAGCCATAAGATTCAGGCGTAAATGAATACTTCTTCATAAAGTTTCCTAAACTTTCCGCTTCGTTCGCACGGCGGTACGATTTAAGTTGCTGTTATGGAACGCAGGAAACGTTCGCGAAAGTTACACGAGCCAAGTACATCGTGGGCTACCGTTAACTCTAGCAAGACACGATCTCAAGCCTAATTTGCAAGGTTCATGAATTTAAAATATCTTCCGTGTATCACGGCCAAGTTGGTATCAAATTAAATCTTACCGTTCTTGTTTTAAATGAGATTTTGAAGTTGAGATCAAAATTTTGTTTGATTCACGTTTTCCTTTCTTAGTATCGACAGTAATGTCATTAAAGAAGGAACATGCTTATTTAAATAGATTTACCTAATAGAACATTACAAACATGAAAAAAATTTATTTTAAAATACAATTTATTATATAATATGTATATGTGTATACAATATATATATAATCGTCTATGTGCCATTAATACCAGCTTTTTTCAATCGTTAAAAGTAGCTTATTATATACGCACAATAGATAAAAAGAATATTTCAAAAGAAATTGTTATAAGATCTTTTTGAAAATTTGAAGCTAATAAAAAATTTATCTCTTCTTTTTTTATAAGCTAATTTTAATTTAAAAATATATATACAGGGTGTTGAAAAAAAAGGGTCACATATTTTGATAGCAGGTAGCATTGATCAAAACAAGAAGAAAAGGTCTAATTAACATGGGTCCTAAGACTAATATCTTCAAAGATACAAGCTATTTTGTTATTTGAGCTCTTTGTCATTTTCTTATTAGTCGTGTCATCTTTAGAATGTAATGAACAAAGGAGTAGGGGAGAGTGGGGTACAATGGGAATATCTTTTTTCTAGGTGCCTTAAAAAATAAAAAATAAACAAAGAGAGATAAAGAAACAATTTTTATTTTAATATGAAATGTAATCATCTCCTCTAATGCTGAGTCAGCATTAAAATTTTTTGTTTTTTGTAAAAAAAGTTTTTATTTTGTTATCATACATTTAGTTTCTTTACTTCAGTTTTTTTATGGAAGATAAATGATTACATTTCATATTAAAATAAAAATTGTTTCTTTATCTCTCTTTGTTTATTTTTTATTTTTTAAGGCACCTAGAAAAAAGATATTCCCATTGTACCCCACTCTCCCCTACTCCTTTGTTCATTACATTCTAAAGATGACACGACTAATAAGAAAATGACAAAGAGCTCAAATAACAAAATAGCTTGTATCTTTGAAGATATTAGTCTTAGGACCCATGTTAATTAGACCTTTTCTTCTTGTTTTGATCAATGCTACCTGCTATCAAAATATGTGACCCTTTTTTTTCAACACCCTGTATACATACATACATATTATATAATAAAAATTTTATTTTGTATGCTTTCAAAAAAGAAGAGATATAAAGTTTTCATTATCTTTAAACAAAGACAAAAATATTAACTTATTATCTCAAAAAAAAAATTTATCTTATGGTTAATCTATTAATCCCATTAATCAACACATACATTTTACTATTATTGCTATTGCACTTTCTATGTAATAAGTAGTAATAATCATTTTTATGATTTTTGTTATAAAATATGTTTATGACAGGCTTGTACGTCAAGTACTACTATTTCGCATTATAGCGTCGGGAATAACGCGAATATCCCCAGGAAATTCAATGAGCAAGAGTCGTAGTATAACTGGAAAATTTTCTCACGGAAGAGTCGCGAGTGGAACAGGGTCGAGAGGTGACGCCGCCATTATTGTGCAAATTAAGGAAAATGTAAATTCTTTATCATTTGCATCGCGCGTAGCGTCGGGGAATATTCAACGGCGACAAAAAGAATTCGTCGGATGATTTCTGTAAAACGAAAGTTTCACAGTAGTAGTTGACATACATGTATTATTATGGATTTTAGTTACTACAGGATTATGAGATTTTTCGAAGGTAACACGGTACATTGGTGACAAAGATTCAGAACACTTTAATATGAATAAAAAGTTTTTTGTTTATATAAAAAGCACGTTTCTTAATAAATAATTTACATGATGTGCGATAAGTTAAAATAAGAAAAATTATAAGAAAAATATGAAAAAAATATTTAAAAATATTAAAAATTAATAAGAAAATTATGATATATAAGTTGAAAGAGAAAAAAATATGAGAATTACTTGCTCTTATTTCTTATAAAGACAATTCAACTGTACGTCGCAAATTTTAATTAAACGTAATCTATATTGTGAATAATTTCTAATGTACTTTTATTAAATTTTGCATTCGGGTAATTTTTCGGGATTCGTTGTACCTCAGGTATTTTGAGAAATCAAATTTTCAAGCAACGTATTTTCGCCGCTTTATCTCACTTCTCCAATTCTGAGATTGTTTACCCCCCCCCCCCCCCGTATTCGCGCAGCCATCTCGAAACCACCAATCGATAAATGGCTTCGATCGTTGAGTTGCTAGCAAGCAAGCTATTCCAATTCTCGAACAAGCTCCATACCGATCTAATCTGATTTGAGTTGACCTCCGATTTAGGAATGCCAGAAATGCCAGCGGCTCATGTACTATGGCGCTCACATTCACGGTCTTCACCATCCTCGAATTACTGTGTATACACACAGGTCAGCGGTTTAGCGCGGATGAGGTTCAGCAGCCACGGCGGTAGGCCACTTGTGTCATTAACGCATATCGATATAGATACATAATTCTGATTTGTTCCGATCATGCCTCGATACGCGCGTTTATTCTATCAAAGAAATTTATGTTGCCGATCTAATCCCAATCAGATACACCGACGCAATTTAGGCTGACCTCCAATTTAGGGGAGTTTCAATCAAGTACGTATTCGCGAATGCCATATATGCGAGAGGAACCACATAATATTACTTACCTTTAGTTGAGTGTTTTTATTTTAACAATATAAAAATGCATTGCAATTATGACTGCTCAGATTTGGAGTCTTTTTACTTCTAAAATTTTAATATTTTGTTATTCGTTATTTTGTTTTCTAACAAAGATGTTAAGAATATTTTAGCTAAAAGCAATTAAAAATGAAAGACTTCTGCAAATTAAGAGCTAGAAGAGATAAAAGTAACAGAGAAGCAAGTGAAATCTTATTCTGCAATGTAGTTACGACTATATTGGACGTCAGAATTTTAATTAAAGCACTTTTTACATTAAGAAATTATTTACATTAAGAAATTATTTACATTAAGAAATATTCTCTGTTCTATTGCGCACCATACATAATATCGTAATAAATATTATACGATGCGCGATGCAATAATTTTTTTGTGTTTAACATGATAAGTATTTTCCTTTTTTTTTTTTTTTTTGACCCGACTTATTTTAATGTAAATATTCATATGTCTGAGTGTTATGCAACTGCAGGTCGCAGATGCACTGCTAGGAAATGAAAATTGTTAGGAGTCTATGTGAAAATATTTAATACCTCCGCGTCGTATTCACAACCTTTTCGTGTTCTTAGAACTTTTGCAGAAGTTTTAAGTTTGCAATATATGAGAATCAAGATAGACTTTTCGCAAAATATTAAAACGATGATAGAGGCATTACTTGACTTTAGATTCTGACATGAGATTGTAGCGCTCTCGCTGTAACATGTCCTCGGTTTTAACGCTCGTTTTGAATAGGCGGTTTGAAGAAACCACACATCAAATTAACTCACCAACCATACTTTCATTTTTCTCCCACAGCGGGCTACATTAGCGTTAAACTACGTGCCCGTTTTAATTAAACCCGACTATACACCGACCTTCTCTCGTTATTTCTCGACTCTAGAACGTTCTGAAAAAAGGAGAAGACAGCGAAGTCTGCTGCAGAAATTGTTGAACCAGTCGCGTTTTGCGGCAAAAGTTTCTTTCATCGCAATGGCCCGAGACTTTGCTTTGAGTATCAGAATGAACATTCTTCAGAGTCTACTTTAACACAAACATCGCTGTCACTTTCTTGATATCTGACACTTAAATTCCTTTTCGCAGAGAGTATATTTTCAAAATCGCAGTGAATAAACTAAGATAACTAGAGAAATATAGCATAATATATAAAATACTTATATAAAAGTAATTTCACACAATTTATAAAATATCTGATTAATTTATTTATCTTATTCAACAGAATAAATAACTTTTTCCCAAATATTTTCCAAATATTTCCCAATACTTTGTTCTTCGGAAAATTGCAGATTTAATTGAACAATGAATTTAAAAAAAAATTCGTTACACGCTTGACAAAAGCGACTATATAGTACTCTTTTATCTTAACAATATTGTGCTACGGCGGAAACAATTCTCCTTCAAAAAAAGTTTCCACTTTCATGACAATGCGAGCTTCCGAGAGTTACACAAAGAACAGTCTCGCGAAATGGAAATTCGCGAATTGGTGAGAATTAAGGGGCGGTCGATCGCACAAGCGAAATGATCGGTACCAGCGATGGTGAAAGAGTTAATTAAAACATTAAATTTTGTGAGTTTAATTAGCGTTTTGGCTTGCCTGAGTTTTTTGATAAACTGTTGCGGAAAAACAGCAACGGAAAAATCGTGTGGAGTTCAAACAAGTGGAAGAGGAAGGCTCATAAGAGCAAGTAATATTTTATGAGCATTCATTACGTCGGAAAGAACAAGTGACTGCCGTTTTTCAATATTTGCAATGGGTTCGATGTCTGCAACACGCCGGGAATGGAATTCTCGATGGGCGTATCGCATTCGTCCTGCGAGAGCATGCCCGCGAGCAATGCAAAATCTCTGCGATTAAACCTTCTCGGCATTTTCGATTTCCGTTTATTGAATGGAAAATTTTAACTTTAATATCAGTCGTTTGCAGACGTGAACGATATCAAGAAGTTTCAACAGTTATTGCATAGCGTGTGCCTCGACATTTTTCAGACGCAGGATATTTGACAGTGACGTTGAATAGTAAGTCTCTGCTTATTAGTTTCATTTTCAATATTAGATAGGACGAACATCTGTTCATCTTAGAGAAACGTGATAAACTAAAACAAGATTTGTTAAAGATAAAGAGTTTTTCTATCATAAGTAAACCTTTCTTATTATCGTGGAAAAAGCTAAAGCATCGCGTATACACACGCGTTTAGTTATTGTTGAAATTATAGCAGCAAGTGATTGCTGATGGAAACAAAAGACTTTTTTGTTCGATAAACTTGAACATATAAATTGCACAGTTAAATAAATTATAACAAATTATAAAAAACAAGTTACAATTATATAATTATAACAAGTTATAATTATATAATATATAATATTAGAAAATATAATACTCTCGTTATCAGAGGCGTATCAAGGGTATGGCAGGTATGGTACGTGCCCTGGGCGTCATTTGAACGGGGGCGTCAATGGCATCGCACTATAAAGCAATTTTTTTATTAATATCATATATTTCATCAAGCACGGTAGATGCATGAATAAAATGCGTGAATATGTGTGTGTTGTAAATAACTTTAGATAGTAGATTTTAAGGTAGTAGCAATAAAATAATTAATTTTGTTATTATTACTTTAAAATTAATTATCTATAATTACTATCTTTAAATTGGTCCAGTAATGATGATCATGGAGACTCAAAACAGGCTGTGTGATCTTGCTTTATTGAGTATAGAAAGAGAAGAAACTAAAAAAACTAACTTCGAGCACGTCATAGATCAATTTGCAACAACAAAAGCAAGGAAGGTGCACTTATAATTTTTATGTCATATGCCATAATATAATGTAATGTTAAAGAAAAGATTAATGACCTTTTTGAGCTGGTATTATGATAAAAAAGATAAGTGCTAGATATTTGGATAAGGGCGCAATTTCAATATTTGCCATAAGAGTTATTTTCTTTAGATACTCTGCTCGTTATATATAATAACAAACTAGAGAAATAATAATAACAAACATAAATTCCTTGTGTGTAATTTTATAATTTTAAGGTCATCTTATTGTTAACTCGTTCTTTACATATTTGGTCTATTTACCCTCTAGTTTGTTAATATATAATAATTATGAAATATAATAATCACATAATATAATATATAGTAGTAGTAAGTAAGTGGAGCGGGTGGTACTAACGAAGAGTCCCTAAGGTCACCTAGATCTTTAAAGTTCCATTGTGACTTCCCGCTAGAATTGAGGGTTAGCCCCGCAGGGTTGATTATCCGACGATGTTATGATCGAATTTGACCTTGGATCTTTGGCTCGTTAAGACAATGAACATTCTCTGAGCCACGATCGCCACAATATAATATATATATTATATAATAAATTATCTTATATTATCTGAGCAATTACAATGTGTATTATTGTACGTAACGCGACACGACTGTCGTGAATAAATTATTGGTGCGACGCGTTCTTTCATTAAATCTGGAATAAAAATTTCTGATAAATGTGCGTTTCGAAATGCGGGTGTGGTGTCACATTTATGAAGACCCACGCATTGTATTTTCATTCGGATACTTTCTTTTCGCGTAAACGCACAAAAGTAATTGCTCCGTTCTTCTTGCAAACCCTCTCACTTAAATAAATGTTTGCAAAAAATTTCTTTTCGCAGCTTCTATTCAGATGACAAACTGTGTAAGCGCGAGTCAAATACAGATTGCAGTTTCTTTGATGACGGACTCGTCTGCGAAGACGCATATTTTCGCGCTCTTGTGGAGAAAATCATGCGTTGCAAATCGTTTGGCAGATTCGCGAGATCGTTCACGTGCGAAAAATTGCAGATGACAAGCATTGCGACGATAACTAGTGAGAGTCCCATATTTTTCAAACTGTTTTATCTCGTCAAAATAAATCACGAATTCTCCAAACGATTCTCCGAAAGGGAGATTGCGCTTTCAGAAGCGAGCTACGATTACATACATCCTCTTCGCATTTTTCACAAATGTTACAAGCACTGACGGTGCATCTATCGTATATTGATAAGGGCAAAACTCTTTCGTCTGTTGCCGGGGTCGGTGACATCGTGTGCTCGGTGTGTCTCAACTTTCTATGTACGCGCTTCTGGGACATCATTAACCCTTGGGACTTTACATCGAGGCTCATTGCCTTCTCTTACTGGAAACACTTCTCTGAAAGTATCGCCATGTTCTTGCACGCGGGACTTATTTCCTAAATGCGCCGGTAGGTTTATGGCACGACGTGGAAAAAGAAGTAAAAAGATAGGTTGGGGTAGAGCCATGAATAGGATAAAGAAATGAGGACCGTTGGTATGAATAGTAGACAAGTCGTTCAAATTTATGAGCGTTGTGCGTGCGATATTTGTTTCAAACAAGAATTGAGGTTTCATGCATTCACAAATTTGATTTCCAGTTTTATCGCACAAAATAAAAATAAAAATTAAATTTAGTTAATATGAAAACTTAATATACGTGTTGAGTTGATGTGATCAGATCTGCATTTTGTCCATTGTAAAAAACTCCATGTAAATAAAGTAAAAAATATTTTTAATAAAGATCTTACCTAACATTAACAAAAATAATTTTTTTATCTTATTTACATGTTTTTTTCAGTATACTAGATTTTTTTGACGTTAATTTTCAACCTCGAGTAACATGAGATATTCAAACAAACTAACAATTAATGGACAAAAACGCAGATCTAAGCAGATCTATATCATTTTCTCGCGGGTATTACTATTATAATAATTGTCTAAACTTAATCATATTTTTTCGATGGTAATTGTAGAATTTGAAAATATCAGCTTTGTATAAATGTAATATATTTCGTCGTTCCAGTAGTATGCATATAAACGAAAAAGAATCTTTCACATATGATATTTTCACACTCCGCGACACGATGTTATTGAGTTTGATATGATCAGACCTCGTTGAACTTTGGATATGGAAGAAAGCAGCGATATCGTAACGGTTGAAACGACGGAATTTGTTTCAACGTCATGTAAACATGTACGATTGAAAGAGGAAACTTGGGGACAATAACTTTACACGAAAAAGAATTTTTTAACATAATAAATTCGTGATGTAGAATAACACGCGCGGAATTATTTCAATAAATTCAAATAGATACTATTGATCAATTATTAATATTTATTATTAATAATCAATTCATTTTTAATTAATTATTGTAAAAATATCTTATTAAAATTTGACTTTTCAAATATAATTTTTGTGAAAATTTCAAATATATTATAAAATTGCTAGTATTTTGTTGTCATAGCTAGTGCCGATTCTGGTACTTATATATTATGTATAATATATGTATAATACATATATATTTTTAAATACACTTTATATATTATATTAGAAATTACACGCACATTCTAAATTTATAATGTTTATGTTTTAAAGTTATGAGGAATACTATAATTAAAGCGATTTATAATTACTTTGAAAATTTTATGCTACGGTTATCATTTATAATTAACACATCAAAAATTATATAAAATTATATAATTTAACCTTTAACTTTAATAAATTTAATTAAAATTTATATTTTTTTATTAACATTTTTTTATGTTTTAAAATAATTACTTATTATGTTTTGACTGTATCCAAAATGTTTTTAAATTACATATGTCAAGCAGGACAGGAGCAGGAAATTAAACGCGGTAATTTGAATTAAATACGTTTATAATATTAATTATATTGTATAATATATTAAATTGCAGTTTATTTGATTGAATTATGTGTGTTAATTAAATGATAATTTAATTTTGTAACATATTAAGAAATTTACACTTTAATTAATGCTTCGACATTTGTTCTATTGTAATTACTATTTTGATTTCTTTATTAAATATAATAAAACAGAATGTTTTCCTATTATTTAAATCAAAATTGATTATTACGGTATATTGTATAATTAAATTATATAAATATAATTAAAATATTAATATATAATAATTAAAATGTGATATATTTTTCGACTCCTCAATATAAAACTTTTTATTGTATTTTTATTGTATATGCAATCTATATTATCTTTATATAAATATTTATATTTTAAATAATTTTAGAGTTTATATTAAGAAAAAAGCTAATACATCTTATTTTTTAATTCTAAAAATTATTTGCGCGCGTACTTAGATGTTTATTATATTTATACATAATACTATACAATATACATAATACAATACAATACATAATACTACACAATACTAAAAAACATTATTAATTATGTACTTAGAGATTAAAACTTTTACATTTGGAACACGATTTAACACATACAATTTAACCGCGGACATAACATAGTTTGGGGTGATGATATGACAAATTCGCCGTTTATGATGATATGACAAAAAACCGTTTATGACTTTAATTAGCAAAATCATCGCGAATCTATTAGGCCGTGTCTGATATACATATATATAGTAATCATACCCTTTGCACACGCGACGAGATCACGCGGAGCGAGTCGGGATAAAACGAATGAGGGCATCAAAAGAGAGAGACATGGGTGTGAAGGAGAATAGTAAGTAGTGGGTGAGCATTGGACAAAATTACTGCCCTAGTTAGAATCCGAGACAAGGTCCATGCGTCGTGAGGGAACGACGAAGAGGGGTAGGATACGACGGAAGCATTCATGCGGTCCTTTACGTAGCCATAATAAGGCACCCTCGGACAAGTCTATACATCATGCTTCCGAAGTATATTTGTCACGATTGCACGAAGTTGTTCCTACACATTTTCGCTATAAATTCGTGCTTCTCGAGAATCAATTTATTATAAATTCCACATTCATACAGAATGCACGATATTGTCCCATAAATTTGTTTACGTAGATATAGTTAGCTCAATTAACTTTTTATATATAGATAGAGAAAAACATTTAATCTGATTTATTATCTGATCCTAAGATTATAAAATAAAAAAATATATATTGTTTTAAGAATTTTAAATGTGCTTCTTCATTTTGTTTTAAAATTTCTTAAACATAACAAATGGCGTACGATATATTAAAAATAAGTTTATAGAGTGACTTGATATAAGCAAATGGAACATAAGTTGCGTGCATGTTAATGAAAAGACTAAAAATCTACTGAATGATGCAAAATGTCGTTGCACGACGCAGAGGTCGTTTTATATACAGTATGACTCTTACGTAAAAGATATCAGGGTGTAATATAAAAACGTATTATGCAAATCTCTAGTCATCTCCATATACATTCAGCACAAAGGTAATGTTGCATGTGTTTTTAAAAACGCATCTTGACAGAAATAAAAGAATAATCTTAACTTAAAGAGAAGAAAACATTATTGCAATTATCATTTGCTTAAATTTTCAACTTTTAGTATATTTAGAATCAAAGCTAATAATTATTAATAATTATTAATTTATCAGAGTTATTTATATTATATTAATTGATATTTTAATTTATTAATTAATTTATTACGATATATTTTTTAATACTTAATACAAAAAAGGTAAAAATTTCAGAAAAATTGGAGTTTTGTATTAATTATTATAATACATACAATTGGGATTGCTCATATTTCATCGTGTATGATAAGCACTGCTTAATAAACATAATATGGTTCTCATTATATTCAGTAAATTGCGCATATAATTTCATAATTGTCAAAACCGCAGATTTATATCATTGAGGAAATATAACAACAATGTCATATGAAAGCGAATAAATAATTATAATACATTACAAAGATTTTTTACTTTTTTACTTATTAAAAATAATTATTAAAAAAAGTATTTACACAAAATGTTCCACAAAAATACTTGCTAAAGCTAAAAAGAAATAAAATAATGAGTATTAATGTCAGATAAACCAGTTAATTAATGCAGTGTTATCGTAAATCTTCTTGGTAATAACACTGCTACATTGCTGAATAGATATACATATTCACGAGATATTTCGCATTTTACTCTCTTCTCGTTTTCTCATTTTATCTTCTCGACACATTACGCCATTATACTTGTAATCGGCAACTTCAGGCATTCGTAATTCTAATGCTGTGTATGCGGGTAATTTAGGTCATACGTGACTTGCGTTATGGAATTTTGTTGCTCTCGGTAAAAAGAAGCCGCGCCGTATTCAAATTCTAGCACGTGTCTTCATTACAACGTTTTTCAAGAAGAATCCAGAGAGAATTAAGGCGAGAATCGATTCGAACATTGATTCTCAGAGAATACGAAATACATTTTTTCTTTTCCGTGATTTTAAAAAGCAACATTTCGAATTGCTAGATTAATTCGATTTTTTCAAAAATAATATGTTAAATCTAAATTGCATGAAAAAGATATATTCTCGACTGTGATTGCAAAGATGACATTTAGAAGATATTTAGATATAAATATTTAGATTTAAATTTAATTTTATTAATTACACTTGAGAAATGGACAATTCTGTTTCTTCTCTCAAAATTATATGGCATATACATTAATATCTTGATACTTAACTCAAACACTGCTTGTCCGCTGATACCAGAATTAAATTTAATTACAACACTACCGCTATATAGTTCTTGTTACTCGTGGTTTTGGTATAAAAATGAGAGCTCGTTTAATCGTCCTTAACACGTGGAGTACACAACAGTGAGATTAAAAGTGGAAAGAAGGGGGGACGGGGGGATTAGAATATCCCCATCTCGGCAAATTTCTCAGGTGAGAGTAAAGAGAGAGGGTAACTTCCCTAGATACTCCTCGTTCTCGGCATTACCCGGGGCTTCCGACGAAATTATTACGGGCTAAAGGGGAGTTTCGGTGGGTATCCGCGCGGAGAGTAATTAAATTTCGGGGTGTGTATGCGCGCTCGGAACACACTGGGTGACGATGGAGAGGATGAGAGAGTGCCGAGGATGGCATTCGTAACTGTCGCTGAAAACAGGCGAAGTACAACGGGCGAAGCATGGCGACGGCGGTGGCTCTGTTATTACGAACTTAAATAATCTCAGAGTAGCAGAGGAGTGGCAGAGGCCGGATCAGCTTAGTTAATTGAAAGGAGGGAATGTCCTTATTCCAGAGCGCAATTATCGCTGATTGCGTATAAACGCATGGGCGTGGAACTTACACTGTGACTCACTTAACTGTCTCCTTTTCTTGTATTTCTTTAGTTTTGCCATTCTTTCGTTTATGTGTGCACGCATTATGGTCTTCTTCAACCTAGCTCGCTTTAACAAGATTTTTGCTTTTTTACCAAACAGAAGGAAATGTAGGAGATGTAGGAATTATGCATTCGCATCTCTTGCGCGTTATTAGTGTAAAAGGACGAAGCGATAAAACGCGTAATGAATTACAGACACTTCACGATATGACCGAGAAGAAACGGAATCGGACGTTCGTGCGATGGTTTACGAGAAAGCGCCTCCGAGATGTAGGTCAGGACGAAAAGGGGAAGAACTGACCCAGCAGAAATGTGAGCTCAGCGAGCGTGCTAGCAGTTTGTCGCGAATGGGAGAAAGAACGAAAACGAGAGAGGAAACGAAAGAGAGTCTATTGTATTCTGGGAAAACTCACCTGCCACAAATAGAATTATATAACAAGTGAAGAACTAGAGATATATAAAGTCGCGAGTGCCAAGAACATAAATAGTGTATATCAGAAAATATATCCTTTTGTTAAATAATATTTATTGCAAAAAAGAAAGAGAATATACTTTTTATTTTTCTTTTTACCAATATTTTCGACTTGACAATTATATATAAATATAATAATATAAATAAATTTAAAAACAAAGGAAGTATAACCTAGTGTCTCGAGAAAGTAAACGGAATTATTTTTCTATACAATTAAAGTTAAACTTGCATATAAAACTGTTAAGGGGTAAAGAAAGGAAAAACAAATTATTACTGATTTAAATTCGCGGCACGATTATGTTAAGTACATTTTCTGGTTTTCTTGATAGTGTATTATTATTTTTATATTGTTTTTAACTTATATTATGAAATAGATAAATTATGAAATAGATAAATTTAAAAATAAAATAGCCATATTTGGTTCGTGCTAGGAGCTTGATTAGCTTATTAATATTATCTATGTGAATATATATTTTTTTACAATAGACTGCATACCGACTTTTTGTCTTAAAACACAGCACGTATCCTATTCCAACTCGTTATTTGATACAATTGCGGTCCTACTCTCATTTATTATTTGTTTAAAATAAAAAGAGTCCTCTTCTAAAGATAAATGTTTTCTTATTTGTATAATGGATAGAGTATATATTTGTCTTCCTCTTTTTGCACATCAATAGAAATCTCGTGTAACCGCTTTTAGACAGTTCACCTCGCTAAGAGAACACGAGGAGTTTTTCGGTGTCTACACGAAACGACGTGTCATGCGAACTAGACATAATTCACAAATCGATTTTCTGTTGAAGAACGCACAGATTTTAACAGTTTCGGAAGCGTGAGATTGGAACGAGCTTAACGCGAATATATGACTGCGGATAGCGATGCCCATTGGCCCACGTGTTGTAGCCATAATTCTTTGTAGATCTCTCGCTTAAAACGGTAAGTGTCGTACTCTGGATAATTTCCAAGTGGGACGACAATAACCTGACCCAGTGGTAAAAAACTTGGATAATATATAAGTATTACATCTATATATAACTGCGCATGGTAACAGATGCGAATGATTGAGCATTATTGCTATTGCAATTATATATACATTATAATACCATGCACTACTGATTAAAATGAATTTATCCCGACACCTGACCCTTAATGATGCAAACACTTTTTGTCTATTATTTATTATTAATTAATACGACATTTTTCGAAAAAGATACTCTTCTAAATCTTTTTACATGAAGATTTATATATTTTATAGAAAGTGTTACATTAAAATAGGTATATAGTAAATGTTAATATCAAAATAATAGGAATGATATAATAACAAGAATAATCTGTAATTTTTTATTAATCTTATACAATGACTGAACATTCTGACTAAATTACTCGATGTTTGTTAGTTTTCAAAGATTACCCGCATTCCCTTTACATTGTCATATAAAAAATTTAAAACTTAAAAACTGTTGCTTTTTATTGCCGTTTCATATGCAAAGCGACTTTTTAATTATTCAATAGAGTGAAGAATGATTCAGCCACAGTTTCTCCGAAGAATACGTTTTAAGGAATTTAAATGTGACATATTGCTATATGATGATAATCTTTTAATATCAATTTAACTTTTAAAAGAAAACCACGATAACAAACTCTAGATCTGTAGAATGTAGCAACTTAGCAATGGAATTTTTTTTCAATCAAAAGTTTGCTAATATACGCTAGACAACATCTTTAGAAGTCACGCTGCAGTTTCGGAAGCAACTTAATGGAAGGGAAATTCCGGAATTATTATCAAGAGTGGTAGAATCGCTGAATCCAGCATTTGCATTTCCAAAGTGCATACTGTGAGGAATAGAAAGTTAAGTTATAATTAAGTTGGATAAACAACTTTGAAACGATTTGTTTCCATTTCTTTCAAGACAACCGCCATAACTCACGTGGATTGATCGTTTGAGATGGCTGATTCGTGTAGGCATTAAACGTAAACATCAAACAGTAAAACATACGAATCGACGGCACGTAGTCGGCGAACCGATATCCGGTTCGGTCGTAATGATAAACCCGATTTGCATTCTACGTTGCGCGACCACTGTGATTTAAACGATTCTACCGGTCTGCTCGTCGTAGGCGTCGCGATTCGACCAGTCCACTCGGAACGGGTAAATAAATGTCGGTCTGCCAAATTGAACGGATATCCTTACCCGGATTTCATGCAAACGGTGTCGAATTCGAGAGTGCTGAATTTGCAACACATGAATCTGGTATATCAAAAAAGCTGATGTATCAAAGTGCTTGCTAACAAAAACGACAACAAAAAGGCCTTAATAACTTGCAACTCTAAATATTAAGAGTCACATAAATAAAAACTAAATGTCCTTACCAGGAAGTAGAAACATTTATTTTAAAGTAAAAACGAAAACATTGTTCTGCATTTTGTGAATAATTTTTTACTTTTGCTATGAGGTGTTTTGTGCTTTCAGGTATTTACATGTAAATGCCAAGACTGTCTATAACACATTCATGCAAGTACAAGATACAATTTGTGTATATAGAATTCATTTTTTATACATTTCCGTAAAAACTAACTATTTTTCACCAAGGACAAGATGATTTACAGTTTCCAAAACATTTACTTTAATGAATAATTTCAACTCCTAATAAAGAAATTCTATTTCTATTTCTATTTTATTTGTATCTATTTTGTAGAAAGAATTAGTATTATTAAGCAGCATCTGAAAATTGGATTTTTAGTTAATTTTAAGGTTTTAATATGCAATAAAAAATCAATTTTCGAATAATAATATTGACTAAAAATTATTATAACAATTTTTACATTAAATTATTAATTAATTTGCTGAAATACATATTGTTGAGTATGAAACATGCATTAACGAGTTTGTGTGTGTATGTCGTAAATGGTGCATTGATGCATCGATGCATCGATGCATCGATGCATCGAGATATGGGGTTTGCACGACGAGCGATATTGAGGCCAATCGAGTTGGCTGGTCGCCAAACATGGAAATATATTAACATACGAATAAGTTCAGATATCCGCCGAGCGGCCGAATAACGCGTTTTATAGCTCACCGCGTCCGTACATCAAGCGGACGTACATCAAGCGGACTTCCGGTTCTATCGCCAATGTCCTGAGCGAATCAGTGTTGAAAAGCATGAGACTTCTCACGTTTACAAGTTTGTAAACAGAATCCTGCCCCTCGACTGTCGTCTGCAGTTGATCGAAATTTCCGATCTCTGTGTTTACAAGTTAAATCGTAACCATTTTAATAAATTGGAAAACGTCAGTAAGTTTAAAATGCATTTCTGTTAAAAAACAATTTTTTGTGGAATGTATAAATAATGGAATTTAAGAATTCAATTTGCAAACTTTTGTGACACACTGATATATAAAATTTCTAATATAATAGAAAATATAATACAATACAATATAATATAATATAATATAATATAATATAAATATAATATAATATAATATAATATGATATAAGATAAAAAGGAAAATTATTAGGCAAAAGATTTATAAATCTTAGAATTTAAAAATAACAATTTCAAGAATAATTTCGAAATAGAGCTTAAAAACGAGAAAGATTATTAGAATAGAAAGACTAAATTACATCTAAAAATAATTTTATTATATTATTGATATTATCTTCATCCAATTAAAATTTATAGTATGGACTTAGATTTCTACTATTTTAATATAAAAATTTAATTTTATTAAAGGATGTATTTATAATTATTAATCAATGCAAGTATCTTCTCTTTGCCAGTGATGGGAAATACAAAGGAAAGAGCAGTAACTGACGTCAAACTGGCACAAATGATATATAAAATTAACGTTTATTAAGATGTTTCGACCTTTGGTTTAGGTCCTCTTCAAGTATATTTAATACGCAGTCCAGTAGTCAATAATACAAAATTTAAAAACATTGATTTCCACATAAATCGGTTTAGATTAAGATAGACATAAAAAGCGTCTGTTGTTGGTGACAGCGAAGTAAGGACCGATTTATGTGGAAATCAATGTTTTTAAATTTTGTATTATTGATTACTGCACTGCGCGTATTAAATATACTTGAAGAGGACCTAAACCAAAGGTCGTAATAAACGTTAATTTTATATATCATTTGTGCCAGTTTGACATCAGTTACTGCTCTTTCCTTTATAATTATTAATATTATAATTTAACACGTTAAGTGCCAAGCCTGTTTTGCCTTCCTTTCCATTTAGCTCGCGATCTCGGATTTCGCCGATGTGCTGGAGGGCTGAGATCTGTTTAGGTTGTGAAAGGGCTGAATGTTTACAACACTCTTTGACGCTATTTAACTTCATCTTGTATACAAAGTTACATTTTCACGATGTTTAAATTCATCTTACAAGTTGTAACATTTTGTGAAATCTGTACAGCACAACCATTTTTATGTTTACCTTGTTTCAATAAAACTCATTAAAATTTTTTTTGGAAAGTAATATTTATTTACGTTCATGATATGATTTCGGAATTATTTAAAATTTATTAATAGAATTTAATTTTTTTAATTTTATATTGTCAGTCAACATACACTAACGCGGCCTGCACGAAAAGTAGACTGTCGGTCACCGGTGACCGACATGGCACTTAATGTGTTAATTATATTAAAGAGCAAAGTTCAAATTAATTTTATACGTATAAAAGTTTAACTTCGATCCTTGAATTGCTTCTCATTCTTCATTTTATTCTACTTTTAAATTCAAAAAGCTTCAGGGTAGAAGACTTTCATAAAAATCGTCGACTCTTTATGATTTCCTACATATATTGCATATTTAAGAAGAAAAAATTTAATAAAACACATTATCCAATAAATATATATGTATTATGTAAATATATTTAATACTTACATAAATAATATATTTAAGTAAATTATGACACTTATAATAATATTTGCAATATAAATAAATGTAAATTATATATTTGTAATATAAACCTTTAGAGTTTATGTTTTTAATGAACGAAGCTCTCAAGTTTCCATTTTAACATTTACATTTAACATTTACGGCATAATGCCGTAGGCAACAACACACGCGTTAATGATGATGGCTTACTCATATTCAGAAAGAGAATAAAATGTTGCAAATGCGAGACTTGCACATAAGGGCATAATGTAAAAAAATATATCGTGACCGCCCGGTAACTTTTAGACGTTCTTCGTCTCGAAAAGCTTCGTAATAGGCTCGCAAGCTCTTATCGGTGAGCTAGGTCGTTACCGAAACGGGGAAAACTTACGATTTACGAGAGTACAGTGAGTTTACCGAACAGCTTCGTCGAGGCGGAACTCGCCTCGCCGACGCGATAGGGTAATTTCCTTGGTTCCTAAGAAGACACGACAAGCGACATTGATTTCCCCGTTCCTTTGCAAGATGCACGCATTATTTGTATCTTGCATTTAACCTTTGGCAAATCTAAAAAAGCTTAAATATGAATAATGTGAAAGAAAAATATAGAGAGAAAAAATATGAAAAAAAATGTAGAGATATAATAAGATTTGCACATATAATTAAAAAAAGTAAGAGATTGTTGTCATGTACGATTTTTTGGTTTATGTTTATTTTAAAGCAGTGTTTTTGGAATACACATATTATTTTTAAATTTATTGTACAAAACAATATACTTTTTATGCTGGGTAAAAGTAAAATGTTAATAAATGTGGAGCGAATTCGAAACAATGACTTTAATACGTTTCTTTAAACGACGTTACGTACGCAGTCAAATGGCTTGAGCAGATAAGCTTGATATATTGAATGTATAAAGTAAAGCTCGAGTTTCGCTTCTGATACCGATGCACCTTGATGTAAATGTGATTTAAACGTGATTTACTGCAACTGTTTACTGATTTACACATCTGAAAGTCACTGTCTCGCATCCAGATCTGGAGTCCAAACTTGAATTTTAAGTATGATTTATGTCCTTTGTAGACGATCATACGAAAATAATATTACACTATCAATTTGATAGTAGTTTTTGATAAAAACACACGATTCGATTATTGAATTGAAAGGAAATATTACTGTGTGTGTTTTTGTTTAAAGTTTTTTTTACAAAAAAGGATTTAACGTAAAATAATATTGTTTCAAATATAAAATTGTGTTTTTTGGTTGTTAATGTTATTTAATCTGCTTAAACAAGGTTGAATTTATTCAAAATAAAATAAAATTTCAAATTAAATCAAAATTTCAGATAATTTTTATTTATCGGATTACAAACTAAACTATGACATGAAAAAAAAACGTAATTTATTCTCGTAGTATACGTCGAAGGGAATGTGTTTTCGACTTAAAAATCCGATCAATAAAGCATGTTTGTCACTCCAGTTTTTGCTTGTAAATCGATAAATGACCGTATAATTTAATTCAATTGTGCTCTCCGCTCACGACGAATACGAATTATACGTCTGTTTATCGAGTTCTTCAAAAATTCCGAGATTCCAGGAAGAATTTACAAGAGAAATTTATTTCGATAGCATAGAAACATATAGCGTAGGAATATTTTCCATATTATTCATTTTTCAGATTATCATAGTAGTATATTGTGATGAAGAATCAGGCATTTTAATATCCGAAATATTCAAATCTCGGATATTAAAATCGGATGTTGGTCATTCGTAATAGATCAAGTTATATATACAGTTATACTACTAAGTATACTACTGATTTCTCAATACCCCTTTCTCTTTCTTTACGCTCTCACAATTTGACATTACCATTTGATTTTAATTTATAGCTGTCAATTGTTTCTTCCCCTGCATTGTTGTCTTTTTTTCAGGGAAAATAAAGAAGATACAAAAGGTAACGCATCGCATCGCATATCGTCGAGTTAGCCATTTTTCATTCACAGCATCCACTCAAGCTACTTTTGGCATTGTCCGGCATTGATGCACGTGCACCCGTTGAAAGGTAGTTGCATAGAGTTGTACGTATTGTTACAACCAGCAGCTATTACGTCGCATTGTCTTCTCGTGGTGGAAATCGGACAGTGCTTTATACTGAGGCTTCATTTTCTCCGTCCATTTGCAAGTTGACCCTGAGAAAAAACTTCCGAACGACACTGTGGCGTATTGATTCCTAATAAGCCGAAGTATCTAATCATCGCGATATGGTGGACGGTAAAATATTACGCTCGTCCATAACTATCTCGTTTCTCCGAACAATCTCCGATCTTAGCAAATATTAAAAACGCTAAATCTTCTCATAAACCTTATTACCGCTCCGCGATGTAAAATACAATTTTTTTTTTAAATTTCTATCTTCTTATATTTAAATTTGCAAATAGAATACCTAATGAACAGTTGTAAAAAACGCAAATCGCTTTGTACGACTTCCAAAGCGATAAAACTGCAGCAAAGGAATAATAATGAGCAGACGAGAAATAAGAATTTTATGCAACGTGATGTCTCCAACTAGCGAGACTTCCATTTCACTTGACACTTTTTCATTCTCTGAGTGGTAGTGGAAAAAGTACACGTAGGTCAGACACGCTTAAGAGGCGGTTGGAAGTCATCAATCTTTTCTAATAAGCAAGAAGTACTTTGTACTTGTTTAACAACGTGTCAGTTTCAGAATGTAGCGAAGTGAAAATTTAGCATTTTATAAATTAATGTTAAAAGAGAAAGTAAGTCATTTTTACGTTTTACCAAAAGAATAAAATCTATCGCAAATAGTTTCTGCAAGTTTTTGAGAAATCAGAAATGAAAAAAAGGAAAATTAAGAAATATATTTTAGATCGAATATGTTGGAATATCTCCGTAATCCCCACAATGGATTAAAATTCGTTACACAAAGACGCTGCGGTACAGCACAAGTATCTAACCGGTTCGCCCACATCGTTGCGTTGGTTTCCCTGAGTTATAAATCGATGGTATCTACGCGATATTACTATAGCTTGAATGTTTTCAAGCGGATTTGCAAGTGAAAAGAAAGGAGTTATGAGCGTAAACGTAATCGGATTCACGGACGATATAACGCAGCCCACTACGATGCTTAACTCTATCCGTGGAATTAATAGTTTGTTTGGTCGAGACAGCGGCCGGAAACGCTCATTCATCACGCCGATCATCCCTCAGTTTCTCCACCCATTTCGCAATAAAGTGAATCGTTCCTATCGAATGGGGAAGCGACTAAAGATAAGGCGTCCTGTTACGATATTTCGATAAAAGTATATGGTCCATTTCGGTTTTTACATTTTGTAAAATTGATTGCACTTAAAAAAGCTAAAGTTTTAGAATTTTATTACGTTTTTGTAAGATATATGTGACTCCAGAAAGAGAACTCTCTAGAGAAAGAGAATAATTTTGTCCGTAGAAGATCATGTAATTATAACACGGTGCGATCGATAAGAAGCGCATTGACTTTCCGCAAGTGTCACTGAATTTATACTACGGAAATATTTTTAATCGCGAGATTCATGCGACAGAACGTGTTCGCTTTCACGTATTTGATGTTTCCAATTTATATCACGTTGTCCGAAATAAAATCATTGTTTTACAGGGATTGTATCCGGAATTGCATTAAATTCAATATCATTTGGTCAAAGGCACTGAAATACGACCAAAGGGCGATTTATCGAGATCTTGTACGATCGATTACAGCAATAATTATTGCCATCGGTCTGTTTCTAACCGAAATAGTTCGTGATCAGAATTTAGTGTCTTTCGAGCCATTGACCGCATGCAAGGCGAAGCTTAAAGGCCACTAACAAGCTTTGTTGAAGAGAGTAACTCAAACGTTAAAGTATCCATCAAAAAACTATTAAACCTTCAAAATACATCGATGGAAAGTGAATTTTTGAATTTATTCTGCGATTAGTAAATTAATAAATATCGTTTAGTTAACTTTAAACTGCTTGTGTGAAATTTATATAATTGATAATATATTTTTAAATGTAGCTTTTGCTTTTTCGTCATATTATTCTTCGTTTCATATTAATAAAGTATAAACATTTTAACATTTTACTTGGACTGACCGATATATACTCAGATTACTGATACTATTGTATATTTATACTAATACTATAATTTGCAAAAAATTTTTGTATAATTGTATAGTATTCTTCCTTTTATATAACATTTTAAACATTATTTTAACAAATTATTGCTCCAGGATATTGTAAAAAATAATTAGAATAAAAAATGTTAACACAAAGATTAAAAAAATCAAAGTTGTAGTAGTTACAGTAGTATTTCAAACAATCAAAATTATCATATCTGATTGATTAAATTATATTGAAAAGCAATAAATTATTTAGCATAAATTTATTTTCTAAACCATATTATATAGCATAAATTTATTTTCTAAACCATAAATAGCAAATCAGCATCATAAATATTTTGGGCTAACAACGATTATAATGTGGCCTTGATACTTTTGTTTTACAATGTGGAGTACAACATGCTGTGCTATTATTTATATACGCCGATATTTAACAGCGCGAGTTGTTTTGTACATTATCGCTGATTGTAATAAATAAAGGGAAACGCCTAGATTTTATTCCCTTATATGATTATCAACAATTATTAATCCGTAATTTATTAACTAACTGTGATTAACGACTCTTGTAAATAGATCAAAATAACAAGTATTTATTGTAACAGTCTTTCATTTTTTTCATATATATTTTATATATATATATATATATGCATTTAATCGGAAAGAAGTGAATTATAAATTATCGTATGTGCGATATTTACGAAAATTGTTTATTTTCTTAGTGAGACTTGCATCCCAATTTTTTATGTTTTTCAAATTTTTCATTACGGTTTACATTTTTCGATTAAATTCGCTTACTAATTTTGGATTAAATCACGAAAAAATATACGAATCGCCAAATCGAGTTCACAAAAAAGAGAGTAAAAAGAATTTAATAACAACTGTATAATTAAAATTGTTTTCAAAAAACAAGGAAAAGAATATACAGTGTTTATTTTATAATATACACACATTTCGTAGAAATGACAAGTCGGTTGGTACGTATTTGCCTCGGTGTTTGTTTATGCGGCATTAGCGTACAGTTTGCCGCTGTCGTTACAAAGCCACCGCCCTACCACATTCGTACACTAATGTCGAGCAGTGTAGGAACATCGCGAGCCGCTCCGCGGTGTATCATCATTTTCCTTTCGAAACATAATACTAAAACTAAGCTATTATACTTGCCATTTCTATAATAAGCGACCATTTGTACATGCAATATCAATGATTTATTAAGTATATTGAAGCAGCAATTCTTTATTGAAATAAAAATGTTTACTAAAATAAAAATTATTTTTTTATTAACAAAAAATTTTGCCCAATGCTATATAAATTGAATTAAGAGATTTAAGTAATGAGGAATCATTATATATGAGATATCTTATTATATAGTTGTATCTTTTAATAATTAGTTTGCACATTATCATTAACGCAATTATTATTTGTACAATATTTTCGTAAAAATGTATTTTCGTGTGTGAGTGCAATGATTTATGTAAATCTGTAATTTGTAATCTGATCAATCTGATTGTGAGAAGAAGGAGACGAAGAGAAGGGAGAAAAGGAGGAGGATAAGGCTAACGATTTCGCTGTTATGTTATCGGTTGGTGAACCACAAAATAATATTTATTTTACTTATAATGAAGTATATATAATACAATGTTCATATCCGGAACAGATATGTGAAAATTAACGCAATTATTATTTGTACAATATTTTCGTAAAAATGTATTTTCGTGTGTGAGTGCAATGATTTATGTAAATCTGTAATTTGTAATCTGATCAATTTGATTGTGAGAAGAAGGAGACGAAGAGAAGGGAGAAAAGGAGGAGGATGAGGCTAACGATTTCGCTATTATGTTATCGGTTGGTGAACCACAAAATAATATTTATATATAATATTTATTTTATTTATAATGAAATATATATAATACAATGTTCATATCCGGAACAGATATGTGAAAATTGTATTATATATATTTATATGTGATATATATACTTAAATGTATTATGTTAGTAATAGTACAAATATTATGAATCAATTATTAATGTGATATCATTTATTAATGACATTTTATACATTCTAGTGGAATTATGTGTAAACGATTAACATTGTAAGTGTCGAATGATTATAAAATTTTCACTTATGACAATTATTTTATTAGCAGTACTTTTGAATTCGATAATTACCATAATATTAGAATAATTTGTTGATTTGATTTGAATATAATTTGTTACTTACAAATTAGAGTAAAGTACAATGAGATTGAATGATTCGGAGTAATAGTGTCATATTATTACTTGTTTATAAAATTAAATCATTGAATAAAATATTTGGTATTGATTTATAATTAAAAATTCTGTAGCTTCGCTAAATTGATACTTTGTGCTTATTTTTCCATGTAATGTATCGATAATTATGTGGCTTTTCACTGTCCTTAACAGGAACGATCTTGATGAGACAGGAGAGCTCAGGAGCTCGAAGATGTGAAAACTTAACTTAACCCCCAAAGAGGGAAAACAAAGAAGCTACTCATTGCACATTAAATCAATGGTAAGAACTCTCATGTGGCTTGCATATCGGTTTTCACCGACAAATCACTGTCGAGTATACAAGCGAAGTCGGACGTGTCACATTTTCAGAAGTGTCGTGTAAAGTCGCACTAAAAACTCATTCGCTCATGACCGTAGTTAGCCGTGTAATTTTCTTAGTTTTTGGGAATGTCAAAATGCATAAAAATTTAAAAATTTTGAAATTAACACATAATCGCGTTCTTCTTACATTCTTTATGATCGCTGTCTCGACAAAGAGGATTGAGTGGACGAATGCGTTTGTACCAACGGTGAGTTGTAATAAGTCTCATCGTGAAGTTATTTTTCGTCCCAAGATCCATTTGCGTTTAATTTGGTATCGTTGAGAGCTCAGAACTCTCTTTACGAGACTGAAATTAAATTCTGGGTTTTTCTATGGTTCTCCGACGTTACAATTTTGATACCGAGTCAATGATGTGACTACTATTTGTGTTTTAAAGTCAATATTAATTAAATAAAATATAAATTACATATAAAAGATATTAATTTAAAAGTATACTCTGAAAATTTTTCTTGTTTCTTTTTTTTATATTTTCCATTAATTTTGCAGTATTAGTATCAGTTTTTTCCTTATATTCAGAGGATTGATGTTCCATGATGTACAATTATTTACCGCCAAAATCGACTCAAATTTTGATGTTCGCAAAACAGGCGATTTTAGGCGGTCATTTTTTAAAATAAATATACGCACTGATCTTGAATTTATTTTAAATAATATAATAATAATATTAAAAAAAAACTATTTTTCTATAATTTGTTCATATATACAAAAATCAATAATTTTTGTATAACAATAAATTTGCTATTGATGCAAATTAAATAACAATGTAAAATCTATTGCCAAACGTAAGGTGTCACTTGTGACGGTCCGAAGAAGCGAGAAAATATTTTTGCCCGTTTTGAAATGGCTACGATTCAGGTCAAACCGCGGAGTCGGTCGGATATCGGAAAACAACGCGAACGCGAAAGAGATGGAGCGAGGAAGAGAGAACGATGAATGCGCTCGGAAAAGATTACGATACCGAAAGACGTTTGTTCAGGGGAAATGGATATCGAGACCTCTCCGATGCGTGCACCGTGGAAATTTCTATTGATTCTCAGTTAGGTTGGATTTCCAGCGTAGTTTCCGCACCCATCCCTCACCTCTTAACCCTACCCTCTCATCCCCCGTCCACTCTCTCTCCCATCACCTTTTTTCGAAGTCCTTTTCTCCTTCTGTTCACCGATATCTCGGCCGAAATGGTTTCTTGCATGCCCTTATCTAGCGCATCCTACTTTCTGATCTCCTTCTTCTTCTCTCCCTTTATTTTTCTTTATATCTACTTCCTTTCTATCTTCCGGCTGGACTCGACAAAAGAGGGTTGAGAATTACTTTAAAACTCGCGCAATGAATACCAAATAAACAAATCTGTTTTGTTAAATTTCAATTTCCTGTGTTTGCTCGCGGAATCGCATCTCGTATTTTAATTACGTTCCATACTCGTACGGCAGTTTATTAACTGACATGATTGTTACATATGTTTGTTTTGCGTAGTTATTATAGTAACAAATTATCCTCTAAAAACATGTCATGTGCCAGCGGCTGTGAAGATTATGCATATATTATCGCATTATGCAGATATTATGGAGAAATCATATCCTCTAGAATTAATTTTGAATAAAAAAAACTTTATTTAGGAGAAAAAAATTAACAAAAATTAAAGTTAATAAATTAAAGTTATGAAAATGATTCACGTAAATAGAGAAGGAGAAGAATTTTGATGCCAAAAGCCATGGATTTCGGAAAGCATACAAATGCAAATATGTCGTACTGTTGAGTACTTGGATCTCGATAGAGAGAATACGTAGTTTCGAATCGTGACGTCAATCGTTCCATTATTAGCCATCGATGTAAATTCGTTCATCCAAACGGTCTCCTAAAGTGCGGAGATAACACACTCGGAAACAACTCCAAAAGTGCTCTCAATCGTCGTAAATATCGAAATATGACGAGAGAAACGTTCGATGAAGTGCGTCAATATCGGCTAGCTCTGAGGCACTTTGGAACAAGGCATTCGAGCCCGCAAATTCCACCTCAACCGCTATCTCGCCATCTCACCATAACGCACTCGCTTCCGGGTGTTATCTCTCGCCGTTCGATGCACCGCGAATGCCTCCAGCATGTATGCACTTCGCTCTTTGGAAAGCCATTCCCCCAATCTGTCGTATTTTGCGCGTGTTTTATTTGCAGCACGCTTACATTCGCGGCCGTGTTTCATCACGCGCAAGCAACACGAAAAGCTGAGATTGAAAGATATCAAACATCCATCAACATTTCTGCTGGCATGATATAACATGAAAATTAAATCTCAAAATGCCAAATTCCAAAACATTTTATCGTAAAATAACAGTTGTTAAATAGTTTATATATAATTTATATAATATTTATATATATAATAATATATATTTATATATTATGTATGAACTATTTAACTATTATTTAAAATAGATTATATGTATAACTTTTTTAATAATTTTTTTTGCATCAGTAACAAATCAGTAATTTAACAAAAAGTATTATTTTAAAATAAGACTTATTTATGAATACTAAAAAATACGCGTAAAAAGTTAACTAACCTAATTTAGAATGATGATGTCATACCTCATATGCTTCAAAAACAAGATACTGATAAATATAAAAAACATTTAAATTTTAACAGTTTTAAATGTATAATGAACAGCTCTGTGTATGTGTTTGCGTGTGTATCTGAGAAAAATCAATATTGATAGTACTTTGTTCCATTATAACTGCTGTTAAGAATTTTCAAAATTTCTACATGTTCCTCAAGATATGGAAACGGCATAAATAGTTGTTTCAACTTGCTTGATGTCCTGAAAAATAATTACTTTTGTTACCAAGAACATTTTATAAGTGCATTCCACAAGATATGTATTTTAACTCTAAAACCTTAAACACAAATAAATTTTATTCAGCACATTTTTATTTACTGATAAATTATTTACTCACTTTTGAAAAAATGAATCGAAATTTAATATTTTTTTTTAAATCAATGTAGAAAACACCGAGGAATATAATTCTGTTAAGGTTTTTGTGATTAAATAAAATTGAAAAAAGTTATAACAAAAAACAAAACATGTTTCTTTAAAATTTATTTTACCTAAAGTTGGTCTGAGTAAATTTTTCTCAACTTACATTTCACCCAAACATCAAACATCTTTTAGACATCTGTGTGAAATGTAAGTAAAAAAATAATTTTGTGTGTGTGTGTGTGTGTGCGCACGTGTGTGTGCGTGCGTGTGCATGCGTACCTATCTATATATTTTTTTTATTATTACTTTTATAACTTGAAATAATCTAAACTTGTCTAACTGTCTAGACTATGTCTAAACTTTTCATTTTAATTAAAAGAGGATTTGGAAAATTAAATATAATTTGTTTTCAACTAGATCGTCGAGCAGCAATACACCTATAATTTTCGTTCTGTATTTATAAACATTAATAATAAGAGACAAATTATAGAAATACTGTTTCAAGGTAAGAATGTATTTCACCAAAGACGAAAGCAAAGAAAACACTGAGAGTGGAAATAAACACTTACTACTACTACTTAGAATGTATTAAGATGTATGAAAATAAATAAAAGTTGCAAATAAAATTCATCAGAGTACATTAAATACGTCAATGAAATCAATGTCAATAATTTTATTAATCAAAAGTGTTTTGAAAAAGTAAAGCTTATTGATTACTCTTCAAACAAAGAGAACAGTAATGTATCTTTGCTTTCAATAAATAGTGGTCTATTTATGTGCAAGTAACTTATAGCAGAATCTCCGTCATTTTCATGTTTCAATGTGTTAATAAAATTTCCTATATAACAGCGTCTAATATAAAAAAATTTATTTTAAGAAATATTTCCCAATTGAGAAGTTTTTATTTCCTGCAGGCATGTCACATCTGTCATTACTGTTCAACAAATCGATTACCATAAAAATATTTATTTTAGATAAATGTTGAACCTCTGCTTTCACAAACCTCTTTTCAAAAACATTTTAAGATTTTAAAGATGTTTGGTATAATATTTAAAACTGTTTAGTTTTTTTTTTCATTAAATCTACTTTCATAGACGTCATTACGTTTGTTGTCAATGAAAATGCATCATCTGAGATTAGTAATTGAAATTTTAACTGAATACATTTCATCCTTAAATAATACGAATTATTCGAAAAATAATCATTAAAAAAATAATTTATTTTCCCGATAAATAAAAAGAATTTATATTTTAAAGAAAATGTTAGAACTAATTTGCTCCAGAAGCTGAAGAATTCCACCGTTTTAAATTGTCGAATCGTTGATATTGTTATTTCTGGTATCTTTGGTATTCTTGGTATCCTTGGTATTCTAGTTGAAAGACCTCCAATTCTCTCGTTTTACCGGCGTCCTCTCGATTCTTTTCGATTTTACTTTACGTTCTCGATAGTTGAAAGACCTCCAATTCTCTCGTCGATAACATGTTAGTGTTGTCGAGGAACTTGTCATGGGTGACGATAATGCATCGATACCTGTATTAAATTGGATTTCGAGAGTGACTCGAATATCGAGGACACGAGCTCGTTTTGTTTATACTCTCCGTGCGAAACGTCTCGAGACTTTGTCTAGCTCAAGACACTGAAAATACATTGAATCCCAAAGGGTTATCCATTTTACCGCAGCAACAAGCGAAGTAAGCTTTTGATCGTATTTTCAATTCAAACACTCATCTTTGTAGACGCATTTATATTTATTTAAATTATATAAACATCGAATTCACAAAATATTATATTTATATAACTATATAAATTTAATTATTACATTGTTACATATATTACATTACATTGTTAAATAAATATCGAAGTCACAAAATATTTTACCGTAAAATAATGATTTAAACTGTATTTAAATTAATTTGATTTTCTTCCAAAAGTAGTTACAAGCAATGCTTTTGCTGCTAACATGAAGGAAAGGATTCACGGATTATTTCTCGTTTATTTGTCAAAGCTCATAACAGATTACAGATAATATGATGTATATTTCCTCGAGCAACATAATACTGTCGTGCAAATATAAACGATGGTAGAAAGGTTGATACAAGTTAATTAACAGAACGTTATTAATGTTTTGCAGAGGTACGACAAAGTGCTTTTTCCGAAAACAAGGAGAAATTCATTGAGAATACAAATTATCACAAGAACAGTGTTTGACAATATAATTTGTGAGGTATATAGATAAAATGGTGAGAGAATAAATTGAATATCTATTACAATAAATTAAACAATAAGTAAATTAAATAATAAAACATGACAGATAACATTATAATAATATATTAAGTTGTTTTAATAATAATGTTTAAAATAGAGAAATTGCACTGCTTCCATATGTACAATATGGTATGAACATACAGATGAAAATTACATCACAATGGGAAAGTACGAGTATGAAAATAATGTCGAAACGAATGTATTATTATTTTTTGGAAAGAAAACTTGATTGTTTTTCAAGAGTTAATTAATTATTATAATAATTATTATGATTCTTTATGTTTAAACTTTTTTCTGCAAAGGTTTATGAAGAAAAAGCCACAAGGAAAACATTGTAAAGCAACATGCCAAAATTGAGATGTATTAGGTTACTCTAAGTTATAAACTGTATATCTCAAATCGCTAATTACAGTGTTATTTTCATGATAATTAATGAAAATTACTTTTTATCTGAAATCCAGATACGCTTATAATAAAATAAGAAACAAAATTTTTATAGAGTTATTGTTTCATTCTTACCCAAGTTTATGTAATGTAACTTCATTTACTGTCGCAACCCTAATCAGATTTGCTTTTTCTTTTTCCGTGGATTTTTTAGCGAGAAAACGACGTCTTCTTCTTTTCTCATCACTCTTCAGTCATAAGATTCTTACTATCTTTAGAACGTTAAAGCAGCTTTATGGCACACCCGGCTATTTCATGGCGCATTTCAAGGGCAATTTCACGATGAGTTCTACTCGTCTTTCTTTTTTACTCCCTCAAGACACGTAGAACGCCTTCGGGAAAAGTGCATAGTAAAATTTTTGGAGTAACGAATGTGTTCGACTGTTCTCATAAATTCTACTTGGTAACCGATTTTATATTGTTATATATCTTTGCAACTTAAATATATGAATATTAATGCAATGTCAGTCAATAAAATCATCTCATAATTTTTATTTTATAACTTTATTTTTCATTTTTATTTTTATCATTATTCCACATTTAATGAATAATATTTTTGTACTTATGATTTTAAGTTATCTCACTGTTATTTCACATTTCCAAAGACTGTGAATAATGTTATTTTTATATGCTAGCAAAATTTAGATTTCGCAAATTAATTACGCAATATGTTTCAGAAAATGAATCTTGATTATTTAATTTTCACAGATAATTAGAAAGCAGAGTAATCAGTTTTATTCAGAAGTAATCAGTTTCACACTCTTTTCTGTAGTGAGTGTTAATATCATTAGATCGTGTTACAATATAATATAGTCCAAACAGACGAGCTGCTACAGGATACGCCACATTAATTAGAAGTCCAACATTATTCAAGTAATGAAAAATTCATTTCTAGAACAAGAATAATTTAATTACAATGAGTAACAATGTGACCTCCAATTTTAATCATTTATTTGATTAATAAAAAGTATGTTTTGTGTAGTTTGTAATTAAAATACTTAAACGCACGTGAGTCTGGACGTGGTTTAATTCGTACAATATTTTACGTGAAAAATGTATGCCAATTTAAAAGAGTAATAATTTTTAAGCTTTTAATGTCTGTCATAACATATAACATGTAACGCGTATGTGTCTGAAACTTTTATCAAACTTTTCAGCCCTCCTCGGCCAACAGACTTGCATTAAATGTAGTTGATTTAGCACTTCGCAGTGAAATTCAGATCTCAACTTTGGAAAACGTCAAACAACTGTTATACAGTAAACATAGTAAACGTGGCTACTCATATAAAGCAACTCATATAAACCGACTGACGTCGGTTGAGCTTCGGTTACATTGCAGTTTATTTACTGATGCTTTTGCAATTTAGAAACCTTTATTTGCAATAACAATGAAATTTTAGCACAATGAAAATTCATCTTCGATTGAAACTGAATTCAATCTATGTAAATTAAATAGTATATGTATAATATTATGTAAAATATTATCATATAAAGCAATATTATATATAGCGTAAAAGAGATGCTTTTATAAAATAAGTTAGAAAGTCAATTGTCGTTCGAATTAAACAATATATAATAAATTTCAAGTATTATTTCAATTATCGATATATCTCAATATTTATTATAATTTTATAAAAATAAAAATTTATCTCTGATATTTAAAGGTCAATAATTGTTTTGGTGAACTTGGGATAATACTTAATATTAATTTTGTTAAAGTACAAAATATTAATTTTGTAAATTATCTCTATTTTCAACAGAATTTTAATAGACAAGACATTAATAAGACCCAGCGGAATGTGTTGATAATCGACGGGGACAGCAATTTTGTCGCATAAACTATAATGTAATATTATTAGTAGACAACGTATTGCCACAGTTTCAAAACTGAAAGCCGGTACGTCGATCACATAATCGACAGCTTCCGTTTTCGTATTAAATCGCGGGTCGTCGCTTAAGATTCAGCGAGTTCAAGAAAGTTGTCCGTCAGACAACGAACTTATCCGTCCTAGCTTATAAGCGTTTCTTAAGTGCTTTGTTCGCAAAATAATCCCAAAGCATGTTTGAAATTAATAAATAAATTCTGTAATAAATAAATTTTTTTAAAACACTTAATACTTAAATAAATTTTGAAGCCATATTTTTTAACTAATTTGGAGTTTAGAAAATATATAACTTTCCTTTAGAAAATATATAAATATTAAAATTACTTTTTCTAAATAATTAGCATTCAAAAGCAATTAAAAATAATAGACTTTCTTATTGTATTTAATTTTGAACAAATTTTGTTGTAACGAAATTTTGGATAATTATGTAGATATACATAAGCTGGCGATTGTTGTTTATTAAAAAATTATTAACAAAATAAGTTTAATGGTTCCATGGAACTGTAATCCGTATGGATTTCCAACTTCTCACAAAGTGAGGTCAACCTCCCTCTTTTAGTGTGAAAGGTCTATTATTGTACATTTCTATTATACATGAAACTTTTCATGTAAAACAAGGTTCATCCCATACCTGCTCCTGCTTTTAGAGCGAAACGAGGTCTATTATCGTACGGTTCCATCCACTTTGCGCGCGGAGTGAGGTCAACCTCCCTTTGCTTTCAGTGCGAAATAAAGTTTATTAGTACGCACGGTTCCACATGGGTTTGCAATTTTATGTGAAGTAAAGTATTCAATTTGTTTAACGTAGGTTCGAATTTCCCAAAATTGGAAATCCATATGGAACCACACGATAATAAACTCCATTTCTTATTGAAAGCAGAGAGATGGGAGGGGGGTGGATCCCTCACTTCTCAGTAAAGTTGCAAATTCATGTGATACGATGGTGAAAGTAATTTCACTCCGAAAACAGAGGGGTTGGAGGGATGGACATTGTTTCACGCGGAAATAAAATATATATCCATATAAACCGTACAATAATTGATTTCATTTCGCTAAAAATTAAATTTATTTTGTTAATAATTTTTTAATAAATAACAGACGCTTAACAGTTAAAACTTTCACGATATTACTCAAGCTGATGATCGTGGCGTATCTCAAAATCACTAAAATCGAGAAATGATCCGTATATCTACATAATTATCAAATTTTAATTTAAAGCTTAAGCTAAAGATGCTAAAAGAAGTTATCAAATTAATCAAAGCCTGACGATATTTTAAATATTTCAATATTTTTTAAAAAGAGAGGAGAAAAGAAAGGAAAAGCATTGTATAAAATATTTAGCTGGTAATTTTTAAGTAATTGGATTCATTTTGACTACATTTCACTATTTCATTTTTTTTCTTATATTACTTTTTAAGCCAGTTAAAATGTTTATTCGTTCGTTAATTTTGATCATGTTTTACCTCCGCTAGATGGATTTCAGGACTCGGTTTCAGGACTAAATAGTCCTGGAACACAGGTGCGAGTGTACACGGTTCATTTATCGTGCGGTTAATGACGACCGTAGGGAATTTCAATGTGCTGGCAGGAATCCCAGTGGATTTATCCTTTAATGATTCGCGTCTAAATTAATTGAGAACCGTTGAGACGTCTGATTGCATACCGATGGATGGCTCTTATGTTCGCGGTTTACGGGAATGAGTTCGGGTTTCGACTTCGTATCAATCTTCGTGTAACACGAGAAGAACCTCTATGCGCATGCGATTGAATGCATTTTGATACTATCCACTATTCCTATGGGAACACGAATTGCTGGAAGATGTCGTGTATTTTTCGATGAAAGGTTGATTACGGAATCGACTTTGAAATTATGAGTAATACGATAACAGTTTATGAGCGCAACCAGATCTATCTTAAATAAAAACGTAAAAAACTCTTGCCATCTGAAACTTATCAAGATTTATCTTCCAAAGCGCGAGTATTAGTACAAAATCAATTTTCTGATTTATATCGACAAAATCAAGAAGATAAAAAGAGGGAATTACAGAATAAAAAAGAATAACTAATACGCCCAAATATTGCGATATTACCACATCAATATTCACAAAGTAAAACAGTAAAAATAAAAATTGAAATAAATAGTAGATGATAATAGATGACAATAGCAAATGATAAAATAAAACATAGTTATAAAATTAATTGATACATAAAATACATATATAAAAACTGTCGTCGTAATAACTCAAAAAGTCGAAAGGAGAATCGATGATTGATAAATTCGAATTGGGAAGATGTTCATTGCCCTTCCGAAGGAAACGGTGAACCAGGGAGCTTATAGGACTTTCTCGTGACAAATCGTCGGCGTTCCGGAAATGCACGGTCGCATTTGCGATACTCACGAGGGCACGTACCGGTGGAAAACTTTTGCTATAACCATTGCTCATTCGAGCGACGTATACTGAAAGCCCTACTTGTTTATATTTCCCCGGGCATTCCACCTTCTTCCTCTAATACATAATCCCTTTTACTCTTTCGTGTTTGTTCGTTACTTTTTCATACTTTCCTTTCTTTAATCAGCATTGGCTTTAATATGATTGAAGCGTTTTTAGTGCTGTAGTACTACAACATCTAAACATGCTCCAGACTTTACTCTCTTACAGATTCTCTGCTAGATTTCTGCCTTGATGAAAATTTGATTGTCTGCCATTGTTTTATTCAAAATTTCGAGTTTCTGCAAAGATGGAGCATGTGCTTGATATTACTTAAAAAATATTTTGGTACCACTAAATTTCTGTAAAATTTAATAAATTTAAAATAAATTTAATAAATTTAAAATAAATTTTATAAATTTTGTTACTGTTATATTTAATTTGTCAAGAAATATTCGATGCGAGGCATTTCTTCTATAAAAATGAATATTTAAAATTAGATCGCGAAGAAATAGAGAAACAATGCTATACGTTCGCAAAAATATCATTTTTGTATACGGTTAACAGACGCGGATCTGTATCCGCGTTTGCAATTTTGCTCAAAGTTTCGGGATCATGCCAAATATCAAAGCGAATACATCAGGCACAATATAACGAGGCTTTCGGCACGTTGTTATGAATACCAAAGCAGCGGACTACAAACGCCACGTTGATACGGAAGAGTTTGAGCATTAGATCGTGATAAAGGGCCGTATGTTCTCTCCGTAGAAAACCTTATGACCACATAAATTAGTTGTCGTGTGTCATCTCTCCGATTTAACGGACACGAATCTTTCGAAACAATTGCTTGTAACATGAAAATTATTACGCCGTTGTATAAACGTTTCATCAAAGGTCTTACTTGAATGCAGATTACTGTGTAAATGCTATCGTGTCGACAACATTTACATCCGCGCAACCGAATGAAAACTTAATGATAACCGCGAAGGCAGGCGGGAAATTTTAGAAATTTGAGAGATGTATATAACGCAAGATAAATTTGACAGAGTGACGATATCGTTTAGTAATTAATACAACCAGCCGATGGACGCATCACGCTCGAATCAACACATCGTCATTTCAAAAAAATATCTGTACGGCTTCAATAACGACAGGGATACATGCTCTCTGCAATTGTAATTCTGACTACATGTACTAGCTATAAAACAAAATTTAATTTTGAAATGCGTAAAATGCAGCACAAATATACATGTAAATTTTGTTTTTGTGCACAATGCAACCAGATGACTGCAGCGGACAACAAGCGCAGCTTGATTTATGTGACGATATTAAAACGATATATTCATGTACTCGTATGTGCGCTTCCGTATGCAAATTTCCCCTGCATATCGGCAGGTAGTGGGTAATTTATAAATTTATGCGCGCATGAATCGAATGACCGAAGTAACGATGATATGGGGATAAAATTATCTTGTCGATGTCGCGTATCGCCCGTTCGTGTGTAAGCAGTGGACAATAGCGTCTTTTTTCCAACACACCGCTGGACATTGGTGCTCTCTTTTGATAATGTTTTGATAACATTGATGCATGTGAGCGTTCAGAGATACGGGCGACCTTTATGCGTCGCGTTAATTAATTCATCCTCGTCGGCGTGAAATCATTACTCTTCGCGCCACGATTAATTAATTTCAACCCCTCTCGATCGAACTATTTTGTGAAGAATGCGCGATTGTACGCGAGAATAATTATTGCGCGCCATTCACTCGGTACTTGATCCCGCAGCATTTTCAATTCTCCCCGCGAGGAAAAATCTAAAGTCGATAATCTCCAGCGCGGCGAGACGCCAGCGATTTAACGTTGAAATTTCCGGGACAATCATCATCACTTCGGGACTCAAAGTGGATGGATCGCCTTGCCTCGTGAGGCTTTCGTAATACGCTTTAATGAACTCTAATGGAATCCAATCGGCAATTCTCGAGAACTTCGAGCCGTCGTGCCGTGCCAACACGTTCGTGTCGGTAATACCTTCGCCATATATTCGCGGTGGTACAGCGTAAAGTGCACTGCTTATGATAGATCGCCTCGACAATGAAGGCAGAACATCGCGTACGCGTGGTATCTAAGACGGGATCGTAAATAGCAACGTATATGTATAGGTAGCACACGTATGCGCACGTTTTATACATATATATATGAATCTATCGTATCCACGCCCAGTTAGCTCGTACATGAAATACATGAAATCCGAAGATTTCTTTGCTACCAATCTTCCTATTAGCGCCCTTCGCAGTTTTCTGTTGCTTTTACCAGTATATAAGGTACTCCGAAAATTTATTAAGGGGGTATTCTGGTCTAGAATTTTGAAAAAATCTTTTTTTTTTGCATATTCTTAAAGTTTAGACCTTTAAGAATATATCCTCGAGAGAAAATTTTAAAATTCTAATAATTTACGGAGTTATAGCTATTTTAGCCGTTTGAGTACCAGAGGTACTGATGCTTCTAAGGAAGCTAGAATTGCTCGTAAATCAGAACGAGCTTCCGAAAATATATATTTTGAAGTCGAAGAAGGCACACTCTATGAACCAGGAATCGCCGATTAACAAAATGTAAGTATAACCATTCTATGACTTAGACCGCTGCGGTTGCCTGAAACTTTTGCTCAAAACTTTAAACGCGTTTTTCTCAAAACTACTTTTTTCAACATGGTTGACATGATATCTCAAGTTCTATTTAACCGATTAACTTCAAATTTTGTACCAACCTTCAATGTATAACTCTCTATCGCCCCTACCACTTTTGTATCAAAATTATTTTTTTTACTATTTTAAAAAATTAAAAATTATGAGAAAAAAGAGTCGAAAAATGCCTTTTTTTCAGACAGCCGCCATTTTGCGAAAAAAATTTTTTCCGTTTTCTCTTAGGTAGGGGCTATAACGACATTCTTACTAATTAAGAATCTTTTTTTAAATTTTGTTTCAGATGACCAGAAGGGTTGCAATCGTGTCAACCAGCACACCTCGTTTTTTTTTTACCCCCAACTTTACCAGCTTATAACTTATTTAATTTTCATTTTTTTTTTAAAAACTTAATACCAGCTTATAACTTATTTAATTTTCATTTTTTTTTCAAAAATTTTTTTGTATATTTTCAAAATATCAATAAATATGTTATAAAAAAATGAATGGTAAAAATATTTTTTGTTTTTTTTTTATCGAGCTCGACAAAACGCCCAAAATTTATGCCTCTAGACCAGAATACCCCCTTAAGAGATCTAATTAGACGAGAATCTATCGTATCCACGCCCAGTTAGCCCGTACATGAAATCCGAAGATTTCTGCGTTACCAATCTTCCTATTAGCGCCCTTCGCAGTTTTGTGTTGCTTTTGCCAGTATATAAGGTATTCCGAAAATTTATTAAGAGATCTAATTAGACGAGAATCTATCATATCCACGTCCAGTTAGTCCGTACATGAAATCCGAAGATTTCTGCGTTACCAATCTTCCTATTAGCGTCCTTCGCAGTTTTGTGTTGCTTTTGCCAGTATATGAGGCACTCCGAAAATTTATTAAAAGATCTAATTAGACGAGAATCTATCGTATCCACGTCCTGTTAGCCTGTACATGAAATCCGAAGATTTCTGCGCTACCAATTAGCGCCCTTCGCAGTCTTGCTTTTGCTAGTATATAAGGTACTCCGAAAATTTATTAAAAGATCTAATTAGACGAGAATTAATGGCAGAAACGATGGCATGTTGACTTATAATGTTGATTTATTTTAAACAATGTATTGATACCTAATGAATTATGGATTTTACATTATTACACTAATTAAGTCTTTTCATTTGTCGATTATATTCTGCTGGGAATTTTGTCTCTAATGCTCACCAAAATTAATTAGAGCTAAACCTTTATTAATTATTATTAAAGACAATTTACTCTTTTATTTCGTGTAATTTAATTAGAAAGTTAATTAAAGATATAATTACAAAGGAGAGAATATATATTCTTTAAATAATAAAGTGTCGATTAAACTTTTATAATAGAAGTAATAAAGATTCATTTGTTAAATCATGTATCAATGCATTTTAGTACTTAAGTGTTTAATGAAGAGAAAGAATTATATATCGAATATTCGCACACATTTTTTCCAGAACGACGCTATTCCGTAATAAATTATGAAAGTCCTATTCTCTCTCTCTCTTTCTCTCTCTCTCTCTTTATTAGTTATTAATTTTAAAAATAAGTTAGTCTAAAATAATATAACCCAATTTTTAAATAAACAATTTCTTTGGTTTTATTGATAATTTCTTTAGAATGAAAATTTTCACTAATTTTTTACTGTTGTATACAACGAAAAATAACGAAACATTTATAAGAGAAAGAGAGAGTTTTGCAAGAATGCGATGCATCTTCTTCGCTCTATGCCGCTTCATTTGATACAAATGAAAGAATTCCTTCTCGCGAGAAGACGTAGAATGAAACTTTCACGAGGCTCTATAAAAGGAATTCTCGAGACGTCAGCCAGGAATGTTCGTGGATCTAGCAGCGCTGATGGATATGCCTCTTAAGTCTGATAAAATCGGATGCAATGACGTTCACCACTTATTTCTCTTTTCTTTTTCGCTTTCACTTGCTTTTCTATCTTTCGTTAACTTTTAGCAGCCTTCCTGTCGTGCGATCTAGCAAGCCCCGACACCGGAGAAAATTGGCGGAGCGCCTTGGCGCTCGTAAAGCTCAAGCTATCCGAGAAAATGAGAACTCGCGTGATCGCACTTTGATCACGCAAGAAACCGCGGTGCTGATCGAATGCGGCGTGAAAGCATCCATCAGTGACTCGTGAGATATGGCGAAGTATCGATTCGATGCTGTACTTGCTATGATGGCCGCCGTTATGTTGAGGCATAAACTACCTTTTCGGTAAAATCGACAACCTGAATTTTAGACAAATGTTTTTTAATATATATGGTTGTTTTATTAATCGTTAATGAAAGACTCCTGAAACAAAAGGAGATTATTTCTTGATACTTGACATAGTGTGGTAATCTGTCGTGTTTACACACCTTCCTAAGCAATCATTAAGCGATCATTCACCTTTGCATTAACTTCACCCTCAACATTGATTTGAATTTAATTTTTGCTTCCTCTTTCATGAGGAACAAAAGTAAAAAAAGAAATATTTCTTGACTCTAATCATTGTTCTGAAAAGCCAGAAGTCTAATAGATCAAGTTCGAGTCGCTTAAGTGATTGTTGGTAGTAGTCGATACTCGAATATTGCAATTTTTGAATTATAATACGGAGGACGTTGTAACTTAAAGTTGGTTAAATTTTAATACGACGCATGCAGAATTCTGTTAACATAGTGTGTGCTTTGTATAATATGTTCGTATAAAATTTTACCTGGAAAGAAGCCGCGCTCGCAGTTTTCGCGCGCGGTCGACAATAGCACGAAAACCCGACATTTTACAATGCTGACGGTCACGTAAATTGCCATATAATTATGCGCTGCACGTGGATCCTTTGGTTCGGGAAATATAATTACGGCAGAATATGAGTCACGTGGAAATTCCTGTGACACACGCGCATAATTACTGGGTCTATAAGTCGACCGAGAAGGATTTCGCGGTGAATTTACCGAGTTCCGGCATTAAGTCGTACTAACGGCTTCCCGTACATCGGATTGTAAAAGTAAAATGTGAGAATATCCTTTTCCGTGAATTACATTTGCGTATCACACTGAAATTACGCTTCCGAAAAGGAATAAGGAGTCACGAGGGGTCACGCAAATCGACTGTGAGGGAAGAAGAGATATAAGTATTATAATTATTTGAATTATTACACCAGAAATAGATTCTTGATGAATTTTCTCTTCGAATGAACTTTTATATTCTTATGAAAGCAGATTAACCTTACTATAACATTGATTAAACGTTACATAAGTCTTATGGTTAATCAAATTAGAATTATCGCTTGAAAAAATATCTGTAAAAGTATATTCTGTATTATAAGTATTATATAAGTATTATGAATATTATTAATATTAATAATATCAATTATATTAATATTATTATTATTATATTAATAGTAATATTGATATTAAAATTAATAATATTATCAGTATTAATACTATTAATTTTAATGCATATAAAGCGATAATGTTTTTCACAATGTAGAGAAACATTAAAGACAAAAAACAAAACTTATTCTTATGCAAAATCTTTTTTTTATCTTTTATTAATGAATTTATTTCTTTACGCAGCATATTCTTACGTGACATTAATAAATCGTAACGTTTATATTTTGAAAGATTAGAATAGTTCAAATATATTATTAAAATTTTTGCCGGTGAGTCATGACGTCGTATGTGTATTTTGATCTATTGTTTCAACGGGAGTTCCCGTTAGTCGCGGTTGACAATTTCAAGAAATTGTTGTCCTAGCGTGTGTTTTTACTGAAATCATGGTATTATTCTTCATAGCTATAAAATGGATGCGCAGTGTTACATCGAATTTTACTAGCGGTTCTGTATCCGGAAATTTTTCGTCAGCTTGTCTGCGAAAATTTTTCGTTGACTTATGAGATATTTTATTGTCCGATGTTTGTGTTGTGATATTACATATCATATCAAATTTCTACGTCTGGATAATCAAAATGTGAAACAAGAACTATTGATATTTACACTGACTTTCAGTTTCTATTTCTCTCTTTCTTTCTCTCCCTTTCTCTTTCTTTCTATCTCTTTTTCTTCTCAAATTCCTCCTTCCAAAATTTAAGTAAAACCTGTTTGTTTCACATTTGTTTAATATTATTTAATATTGTTTAATTTGTTTAATATTATGTTTGATTGTAAAAAGGCAGAATTAAAAAGTGCTATTTGCTTTTTTATGTGATATAATTTTTTGTTAGAAAGACACTAACAATCGGTGATGAATTTCAACAGATTTCAAGGAGAGAGACGCAACTTAATAGTAGCTGATTAATTCATGTGCTTGTTATTAATCATAAGTGTTTCGTTGCCAAACAGATGCAGGAATTAAACGCATAGATATGAACTTCTGGCAGAGTTACTGAGCAGGAAGATATTCCCTGATGCTCATTACACGTTTACCGTGTATTGAGATACACGGAATTAATCAGCTCTGATGATAAATAAGCCTATCCTTCTTGTTCACTGATTTTACATAATTTGTTATAATATAATGTTATAAATAGTTTAAGCTATTGAGTATATTATATCATTATCTATACACAAAATTTTAAGTGTTAAAAATGTCTGTAAAATTAAATCATAAAGATCTTTAAGATTTTAATTATCTATTATGAATATCTTTCTCTCTTGTGCAAATATAATTTAATGCAATATTGATTTTATAAAAATATTATATTATAATATAATTTAATATAATATAATATATATAATTTAATATATTATAATATAATATAATATAATGTAATATAATTTAATTATATTATTTTAGTTATTTATATTATTAATAGCAGTGTAATCTATTATTCTAAAATGATGCTTTTATCCATACTTTAACTTTACAAGGCACAATCATAACACTAACTAAAATTTTGTCGAAGTTCAACTAAGTAATTGTTCCAATTACTCCAAGTTTCGTCCCATTTTCGTTTTCGACAATTTGGATTTCTATAGTAGTTTCTCCGAGGGAGCATCTTAACCTTAATCGCAAATTAGTCATTTTAGAATGTCCGTGGACTTTATAAGCTATTGATTTTATAATAGCTATAACACGCACTTTAATATTCGCGCAAGTTTAACCATTATCTTGGAGAGTATGCAATATCCGCGAAGTTTGAAGGCACTTTATACAGATACTTTAGATAACAATTACTAATTGATAAAAGTAGAATGACATATAACGCTCCTGTAGATTTATTCTTTTATGATCAAGCTGTAAGAAAATTGATAGCCAAATGTGGCAAGGATTAAATACATAAAATGAGATTTTTATCAAAAAATTAAAGTTATATTATAAAGTCTTATAACAAATTTTATTTTTTATAAAATGTTTACAACAAATTTTATTTTACAATGTATCTCTTTTACTTCACAAAGAATTTCTATATTACCAGAATTTTACTCTTATTTTTTATAACAAATTATTGATTTTTAAAATTTTTATTATTCATATTGTATTCTTAAAAGATATTTAATTGACGCTAATGTAAGGTTGCTTCCCGCTACGAAAATCTCTATAATGATGATACAATAATATACCGTGACTAATTTGATCTTTAAATTTTGATTGATGACAATTTAATTGATGAATACTTGCAAATTGTTGTACTAATAATTACATTTTTATAATCTGAATGTAGTCAGTAATTGTTGACTATTGTAGCAGACTCTTTAATCATAGTGTCAAAAATTGTCTGAACATACTTATGATATTGAATTATAGTTCAGCAATTATATACTAACAATGGAATTTTGCTGAATTTTTATTGTAGGATATTTTTCAATTCTTAAGTAATTTTTTTAACTTTCAAAGAAAAGTTCACTTACCACATCGATGAGCTGCGAGAGCTTAAGCTTGATGCATACGCGCAGCACATCCGAGGTGTTCACCACGGGGCGCACGAGTTTATTATAGTTGGACAGCAGATCGTCGTAGAGGCGTTTCGCGTCCGGATTCCCGGCAACGGCTCCGTGAACGACTAGTGCCGAGAGAAACCATACGCGCAGCGTTTCCCCGATTATGGGGGGCATCATGGTCCTCCGATTCCTCCACTGTGAACGACACGCCCGGCCCCTTTGTACCCTCTCCCGGCCGTGCAAATCACGTATCTAACAATAAATGAGAAGATATAGGTCGGCTGTTTTTTTTCTTGGCATTTGCGCGAAAGAGCACCGCTTGAGAACGTCTTAATCATTGTTAATTTTATTATTTATTGTTAGAACAAATTACAGTGCGATAAAATTGACACACACAATTGTATTATTTTTTAATCCTTTTTTTTACTTCTTTAAGTTAATCAGCATAAAATTCTTAATACAATATAATAAATCTTAATAAAGTTCTTAAATTTGTATCTTTCGCAGCTCACTAATTAATTTTCGGATTCTCTACAATTAATTCCAAGTAAATCTTATTACTTAGAAAAATTCTTGCTTAAATTTAATTAGAATTACAAGAGAAAAAACGCCTTCTTATCAAATTTTTTTCTGAGAAAGAAATCCACAAAATTGCCCAAAATTGTTTAGGTGTGAAAGAATGCATAATTTTGAAGCATAAATTTGATATGCCATGTTATACTAACACACGTGCGAAACTCCAAGTTAAGTCTGTATTACACCTTTCCTGACTATACTTTGCTACATAGAATTCCTGCTGTGTAGTATACCATAGACTACGAACGGTACAACTTGGTCCGTGGACGGATTTATGGGTACAAGTACAACGAGTTCTCGCTTTTTCCATCTTCTCTCTTTCCCCTTTCGCGCAAAAAAATTTCATTGCTTTGAATATGAAAATAATGTCGCTCAGTGTAAAATGTACATTTTCACCTGAAATTTAATTTTTAAAAATTTACGTTAAAAATATTATTCTTTTGATTCTTATCTTTTTATTCTTTCACAGCTACAAAATGTTTGAGGCCGCGAAAAATTTACCCGTTTTGATGAATATTACAGCGAAGCTCGCAGGTAATACCGTCGAATGCGACGGCCATCGCAACCCCAAATGTAACTACGGCGATACGAGCAGTAAACCGGAAGCACGACGGCAAACGATCCTATGATCGTAAACCGCGATGCGTAACGACGTTAAAGTGTTCGGGTGGAATCGGACCGATTAACGGTAAGCCGACACTTGGCATAGTGCGGGCGCTGATTTTCGACACGAATTAGGGCGCTAATTCGCGACCGCAAATCGCCGTCATGGATTGAGAATTGATCGCACGCTTCGAAAATTGCGAAGTACTTGACGCGGACATTTCGCCCGTTGACCGAAGTATAACGGAGTCCAAACGAATAGAATGGCCACTACGTTATTACGCGACAATTTCATCGCAAATGCCATGATTCAGCGAGTTACCGATCAATTTTAAACTCGAATGGAAGGTATTGTTTTTTCCTTTATTATGTAAACAAAAATGACAGAATTGTGACAAACTCAGTAATGCTCGCTTTTGACACTTTTAACGTGTTATCACTAAAAAATGATACGATAAAGAGTTACATGTTAAATCTGAAAGAAGTTTGATTTATAACAAATGAATAATTTATTAATAGACAATTTAAGTTAGATTTCTATAAATTTTTTACAAGTTTAACTTATATATAACTAATTAATGATTGGACAACGTTATAAATGTGTAACATTAATAGCTTGTTCAATATGTAATACTTTTTATATATGTAATACTTTTTTGTTACAACAAAATGAAATCTTAATACAATTATTCTGTAATTGCTACAGATGGTGTCTGTAGGAAAATCTGTGACTCAAATTTATTGTAATAAAAAAACTGGTGAGAGACATTTTTAGACTACTTTCAACTCTCCACATCTTCAGATAATCTTAAAACTTTAATACATTCTGAGATAAGAAGAAGCATGAGTTTATATGCGCATTTACTTAATACTATTATACAAAGTACTAAGCGAGATAATAGAGCCGCCAGTGAAACAATATTTTAAAAGCTTTTGTACTTTCTGCGAAATTTTTTCTACTTACAGATGAGACAACCGAGATGTCACTCTTATGTAAGTAGCATAGCAGATACTTAACCCAAGTACAGTTTGTTTAAACTTTTTAGTACATTTTCAAAGAAAATATTTAAAAATCTTAGTAAACTCAATTTAGTTTAAACATTTGAATACGATAGCTAAACTTTATTTGTGTAGAATTTTTGAAATTTGCAAATAACGGTAAGTGAGTGAGAAAAAAAGAATCATATTATTAACGCAGTCATATTTGAGCCAAACATTAAATTACCTATTGTTGTTGTAAATCAAATTTTTATGAAACAAGCATGATTGGATTATCAAATCGTTATTCCGAGATTCTTGCTGCTATTGTTTGAATCGAATAAGCAGTTTCTTTCCTGTCAGATGAGCGACTTCGAGACTGTAACTCATGTCCATGTCGACGCAGTCTTCGTGGCCGATACACGGGTATTAACGACGGGAATTTACGTGAGTACATACGCCCAGCGACGAGGAAGGATCGATCAACGTTCTGGTCCCGCCTCGTCTGCCACCGCGAATGTCTAATTGCTGTTGCTCTGCTAACTGGGTCAACGGTATATTATTTCGGATTAGTGAGTCGAGGAGAGCCGACCTCACGACGTTGTCATCGGCCTGGAACCCGTCTAGACAAAACTGGAATACACTGAGAGTCCCTATTAAAACCGCCAATGTTGAGTCTGACAGCATTGAGTCTGATCTTTGTAGTGGTACTTACTTCTTCAGTTTTCCAATTCCTAAATTGTTTGTTTCTAAGACATACGATTGAGATTATTTTAAAATATTAGTGCACTAATATATGCTATACAAAACAAGCAGTGAATTTTAAAATAATAGAAAATATTGTTTTACATTTAAATTTAAATTTCTAAGAGAAACACTCGTCCCTTAGTCGCTATTATATTAAAAAATATTTTATTCACTTATTCACAAGAACAGATCATCAATTGATTCTACAACAGTGCATAATTCGCGGCATTGAACAATGTCGTACAATCCAAATAGGTTTAAACAGCTCTACAATTCGCACAGTTCGCTCGCTTTCATTGCACACTTCTCTCACGTTTCCTCTTTATTTTTCTATCGAGAAAGTAAATTACTTTATAGCACCCTTTGTAATCGCTCGCCTGTGAGTAAGGATCGCTTCTAGTGCGCGAATCCAATGGAAATTGAAACAATGAACCCGGTGGCATTCGATACGGGCTATAAGATTAACGATCGGAATAGATAGTAATCTTTCCTGTGCCTATTTGCATTTATAGTGCGAGGCAATCGAAATCGAAATTAGAATAACATCAAAAGATCGATTGTTTTTAACGATTTAATGCTTTTACGCATATAATATTAGTACAAACATTTCATTAAACTTTTCGGTTAAAATATTTACGATAGAACACATTATATGTCTCGTCGCAATAGCTATAGATCGTAGTTCGGTCTTACATTCGAGATCATCTTAAGTACGATCTCTTAATGTTGTACGCTTCATTGATTGAATGGATTTTTAAGATTACTCATGACCAGACATAAGATGAATATAAGATCGGACTATAAATACCGCCCATTGATTTCCCACATATGTGGGAATACTGTTTTTTTAACAGTAAATAATTATGATCGTCGGTTGCAACGATATATTCCGCACAATATATATATATATATATATATATATATATATATATATATGTTGCGAATTAAAAAGTTATCATGTGGAAATGGCACGTTGTTTTCAGCGACTATCTCCGAAACTATTTCAGCTTCGACAGAGAAGGTGAAACGCGGTCCGCGGGAAATAGAATTGAAAACATTTGATCGGCCACACTGAGCCAACGATCGCAAAACCACGTGAAGTTTCTATTCTTGACAATCCATTAGCTGTTGAACTGAAAAGGATTCTACAGTATTGCACACCGTAGCATTCGATTCGAACGCATAATTGAAAAGACCCAGAATGTACTTTGCTGACGATGAAAATTTAAACGAGAATCTGCTCGCAGGTCAAAATCCGTCAAAGTTTATGAGACTTTTTACGATCTACTATTTTAATTATTAATATAAAGTGCGTTTTTCAAAGTACCCGCGCCGTAATAAAAACAATATAACAAATGTTTTATATTTATGGAAACATCCGTAGCAAGAAGATATCGATTTTTAAATCTCATTATATGTAGTTAAATCTAATTATATTATATATTAGTATTTATAGTATATATAGTAGTTGAAAAATTAATTATTAAATAGCCTCTTTTTTCTTCTTTCTTTTCCTTCTTATAAAAAAAGATTATTCAGAAAATTATTTTACGGGCATTATTAACAACAAATAAAAATGAAATAGTAAAAAAACGTAGGACAAATAGTAGTTTAAATGGTATCTTTGATACAAGGATAGGATACGATTGGAAGGATTCCAGAGGGATATTGAAGTTCTTCGTGAATGATATTCAGGATTAGAGCGTTTATTAAACTTCGATAAAAATCGTGGTGCAATTCCAATTCCGAATACCAAACGAGAGTTCCGCATGTGGACACAATGGAGAGGATTCCTCAGGGCGAAGGATATTGAATCCGTCGTGCAGAAAGTACGGAGGAGCGAGAAATAATAAAAAGAACGCCACGCGATATCGCGTGTCCGTGCAGCGAAATGTTTCGATAATCGTCGAATCTCAATGAAATAATTTCACGACGGTTTCACACCGCTGTGGAAATCGTGCGGATCATGAATCGTTCGCATCTTTCCGCTCTGCAGCTCATGCTTTCTACGATTAAAGTTTATGAGAATTTAGATTAGCGTAGCAGCTGTCGAGAGAGCGCGAACCAGTCCCGCAACTTCGCTCTAATTACTCGCGATTATATCTTACGCATGTTTGAATCTGCACAATAAGTGTCTCAGAGAATTATTCATGCAAATAGGAAAATTGTCCCTATTAATTTTCTTATTTTTCCTCGGTTAAGATTTATTACATAACATAAATTTAACTCAATTTCTTGAAAAATATTGATCGTACAGTTCCCATTCTGCGACTTATATCTCGATGTTATTTTAAATTTTCACTGAAAATTAATTCAAAACGAATATTCTCAAAAATATATTTTACAATTACAGCTATAAACAATTACGCATTTGTATGTTGCATATGCCTGTAGAAAATAAGATTCATTTACAAAATATTACTACACAACTTTTGCAGAAAATTATAAGAATCGAGATATGCAAAACTATTTTTATTTTTCACCATTATAACTTGTATAAATTTATATGCATTTGATATTTTGTTAAGAATTAGTTGAGAAATGATTAATATATCGCCTAAATTTTACTATAACATATTTGAGAACTGTTAACATATCGCCTAAATTTTACTATAAGGTCTTCTTCATATATATTATGATATATTTGTATACATATTTTTAGTAAACGCGTGTTCAAACTCCCGAAAATTTCTATTGTGAATAATTTTCATAATTTCCGTGTATTTATGTCATTATGTCTAAAAAAAATAACAATTTGTATTTAAAATCTCTCAAAACTCGTGTTTATTTTCCACCCCACCCAAGCGCGTGGTAAATGCAAAAGATTTCACGACACCCTCCCCCCCCCTCCCCAAGAAATGTACATCACGCCTACCGGGAACAACGTAGCGTCGGGGCGTCCGGCCAACCCGATGATTCCGGCCGAAGACGGGAAACCCCGAGTGCCGTCGTTCCCAAGCGGTGCCCGCTGAGGGCAACGGCAATGACGACGAAAGGGTGAACGGGGGTGACACTGACCTAACTTCGCGCGCACTCCAAGCCACGCCGGTCTCTTGCAGCAGCTCTCGGAACCGCTGCACACTCGCACGCACTGCACCCACGACTGAAGGTGGTCGTCGCGGCTGAGGGGTGGTCGTGCTCCAGGATCCCGATCGCTTGGAGGCGCCACCGGGTGCGCACCACCGGGCGCAATGTGAGCCCGCGGGAGAAACGAGCATTTGGGGAGGGTGATCTGCCGACGGTGGGGTGGATTCGCAATGGAGGAACTGGACCGAACTTGCGCGTACGTTTATGCGAGGAGACGAGCGCGACATAGTAACCGTCAAGATATCAGCTGGAAAAAGCGCTCCTAAGCGAAGGGGTGGGAAACGATCTCTTTGTCAAAAGGATTGAATAGACTTTCATATCTTGAGATGGCAAGAAATCGATCGCCAAAATGCATGCTTGTCTTTACGTTGGAAAAGTCTGCTTTTAAATAGCATCGTACGTAATGGATAACTAATCACCGTTCTGAAAATAAATTTGCATTGACAATAAAAACTGTAAAATAAGATTTATACAACATATAACAGAAAATCACAAATAAAATAAGCAAAAATTAAAAAAAAGTTAAAACTTTAGCTATTTACAAAAATTACTTAATATTACTGTAATTATTTTCCAAAGGAAAATTCATAAAATTTTTGCATTGTTTTCTCCGGATTACATGTTTTCACTCTTTCATCCACAAAATAGATGTGAGTTTTGTTGTTTCCATTTGAAAGTAGGTTTTTGTGAGAAGTAATGTTTTATTTGAATCGCACAATTCAGCGCCCGTATCGTTAATGAGATCAAGCAATTGTCTTGTAGCATTAATTGCTTAATTTTTCGAGATTACGATAAAATCTCTCTGAATGATAAATCCTGTAATAAACATAATGCGAAACGATTAATCATGTTATTGTTTGCTCGGATTATCTCCCTGAGAAATTGGCTAGTTTATAGCAATGTCATCTGGAAAATACCTAAAACAAAAATCACGTTTAAGTTTTATATGGAGACCATAAATTTTCGTAATCTATCTCCAGTGAGAAAGCACTTTCTTTCATCGTATCAATATTCTTCATGATCTATGATGTGGCAGATATCTCACACAAATATCTGCTGCAAAAACATCTTTTGGAAGTTACGTAATGGTTGCCTAAAAACCTAATAAAAATAGAATAAAATTATCGGAAAAAGTGCAATATAATTTTTAAGTTTTTCGTATAGAAAATATCTCCGCAAAATATACGAAATATAAATTTTCTTGCGAAACGTGCGCAAGAAAATTTATATTTCTTCTCTTAAATTAAATAAGCGGCTAGTATGTAACGGTATTAGGGAGATATGCGACTAGGAAATACGGACAGTGCAGGCAAGCCTTGCGTGAATTTAATTTAGCGTCGCTCATGAACCTAGTTTGCCATTTTATAGCATAGACTAAGCTAACCATGAAAAGCATCGGGAGCAAGGCAACGGGTGTTCCTTAGCTGGAACAATAGATCGGTAGCATTGTATGGCGGCGCATTAACCGGCATACCGCGACGATCCCTTTAACCTCCGGTATGAAACATCCGGCAACATACCAACATATTGATAAATTAAGATTGCAATAGCAGAGAGAGAGAGAGAGAGAGGGAAGGGAAGCAAGGGCAAGGGGAAGAGTTGTTTGGTCTTTGCAAATCGAAGATGAACCAGACCGGGTAAAACAGACGTAGCAGAGTAAGTCGTTTCGCTTCGAAGTAGCTCATTTATCATCGTACTTTGAACGCCAATCTCCCTCTCGGCAAATAGTAAAAAAAGCAAGGGACGGGTAAGAGGGGAGCGGGATGGAAGGAACTAAGAAAGTTCGGCGGGTTGTTTGTCAAGAATTAAACTTCCTTCTTAATTCATCCGGATCGTTATAAGCTTGAAACGTGCCCCAGAAATTGCCGGATCAATCTGTGCTGCTTCGTTCGCGATGTAGATTTCAAAGATTCTTTCTTAGTTCTCTTGTTAACTTTTATAGGCTTCTTTTTTGCAGATGTTTTTTGCCAGAAGAACGTTGGCTTCTTATTCTGAAATACAAATTAGAATTAGTTTTCTTCAAAAGACAAACACTTGAACGAAAAACATGTCCTAATTAAGCAGTGAATTCCACGTCATACTCTGAAATTTAATTGTCATCGTATTACGGATTGTCGGAATAACATGCTGATTTATCCCAAGCGGTTCCTTTTACATTTATTCACGAAATGTCAACTTAATTTCGTCGCGGAAAGCCCCAATGACGAAGGTAGTATCCCTATCACCTCCTCTTTTTACCAGACCGACGTATTTTTCTCTTGCCCATTGTGCCGCGTTACACATTGTGTGTCAAGCGAGCGGATAAATGTGAGAAGAGATGGAGGTAGGTTGATGTGGGAGCTCCATGTTGAAGGGGACTTGGCAAGATTCCAATAATCTCCTTGGATCACCATCATTGGCGTTATCTATCTACGCCTCATGATTTCGACCTCAAACCAGGCACGAGGTGTTTGAATTGCCTGACCGATTTACCGTTGCCAATGTATACATGTCAGATATTTGTGTGTGTATGCATGTGTGATCAAGTCGAGCACGTCGAGATGAAAAATGTCAGCCGACGTCACCGGAATTAGAATCCGGGGAAATACAAGCCGGAAAAATACGTGATTGTGTGCAATCGATCTTGCGCCTGTGTCTACTTATGATACGAACACTCGCGGACATCTTTTTCTATCTCTCTCTGTCTGTATGTGTGCAAAATAGAAATAAATCTGTCGACACGACAAGAGCAACCGACTACACTTTCGTAGTTGTACGTAAATTAAATAAAATGCCACAACTGTCGTTCGCGAAGATTGGGAAGAAAAGCATATCGGAGATTTTATTAATGTTTTCTCGTTTTTCGTAAAATTGTGAAATATAAAAGGAAAATTAATTAAAAATTAAACAACAAATCGAATAAAACAATAATCTTTTTTTTCAAACGTAGAAGATTTTAATTATTAAAATTGAAAATATAATGAGTTAAAAATCTTGTATAATATTATTAATTTTCTATAGAAAAACTGTTTAATAATAGTCAAAATCTCATTCACAATATAAGAGCTACATTATGGGTATACGTGCTTTGAAGTACGTGCAAGACGGAGTAAATTGAATATTTTTCAAGAAACGCTCGCGCTGACCTGGTAAAAGTTAGATATTCAAGACGACGGAATTTTAAGCTAGCTCGTTGCCGGTGCAGAAACTTGATTGGAGTCAAAGTGTCCTCGATGAAAATTACCTCCGTATTACCGTCGAGATTTTGCTTCGTATATGTAGTCAAAGCACTCAGCGGATACGCTCGCGAACACAGAAGTTACTATTAATTTCAAGTCCGACGCAGTTCGTGACGTTTCAACGGCAGGAGTTGACTCTCAGTTTAAATCGAATTATCGCTATAGAATTTCCAAACTGTGATCCGGCTTTCTACAAAGACAGAGATGGGTATCTCTTTTATTACTGATGAATTTGAGCATCATAGTTCATGATGTAATATCGGCTTTTAGAAAGGACAACAGATTTATTAATTATTTTTTATGGATAAAAATGGATTAATAGATTGGTCGATAAAAACTTGACTTTACCTCAATAATATAAATTATTGAACAGATTAATAGAACTTCAATATTAATGTAAAATTGAATAAGTGCTCGATAATATTTATTTTCATTAGAATTATTATGGATAATAATTGTTGCAAATTTCTTGTCACTATACAATATTTGAAGATTTGACTTTGTTTCGCTTACCGAAGTAGAATCTTCCCCGGAAGTTTCGAGTTTTGTTTGATAGCTCTTTCGAGCAAATTTGTCAGAATCAACAGCAGCCTCGCAAAACGCGATGCTTCCGAGGGAAAGTACGCTGCACTCGATGTTGATTCAGGTGTCTGCCTTCAAACTTCGGCAAAGAAGAAAATATCTCCGTCAATATGTGTTTCTGCAAATAAAATTTTATAGCTTAGCACAAACATATTTCTTTGCCATTGCAACGTCTGTTAGTGGTATACAACTTTTTTCGATCTTTCGATCGTTGTACGATGGAATCCCTAATTAATCCTGCTCGAGATTACGTTCTCCTGAAATAAATGATGTTTCTCAGTAAATAAATGTAAATATTGACTTGGTCTTATATTTTACTGCAAGATAAACTCAATTCAACGTGATCGAATGATCATCGATTTGATTCAATTCATTTAGCATGCGGCATAGGATTAGGAAGATTCGATTAAATCCATTTGGGTCATTGAAATTTAATTAGTGTGAATTAACTTCGGAAATCTTTCTGTATTTGCTAGAAAAAAGATACAGAGTTCTGTCCTAATGAAATAGTAATCTCAAGTTAAACAATAATGTCCTTAATTAAAAACTTTATTACTCTATCATTCTGTAGTACCACTTCCATCTATGCATTATATTGTGTAATACATATAGTTGTATCTCTGAAAATTATTTAACTTTAATTACAATTAAACGTTGCAAATGTTACTTTAGTATTGATTTAAAATTTAATTCAAAAAGAGAGAAAATAGTATTAAAATAAGACAGTAAAATATACTGAAAATGATATGTATCTACACTTACATAGCGAAGGTACATATATGTATATTATGCAATAAATTAATCTTTTAAAAGAATTACCATCTGTATGTGTAGCTGTGATTTTCATTGATTATAATGCTCAACTGATTGGTATCGTGATGTCAGCGTCCCTGATTGTCCACTTTGCTGATATTACTAGAGCTCTTCACACATTTCTATAAGCACATAACTCATGTACACAGCGAAGAACGACGGAGGCAGGATTCCGTAGTGATTCGGCAATCCTGGAGAACTGCAGTCTGCTTGCATTTAGATGCCAAGCAAGAGCAGCTCGACAAATTGCGGCAGTAAGCTTGGACGTCTGCAAGGACTCCACTGCAAATTTCAACAATTCGACGACGGTGCCAACTTGTCATCGAGGTAACTCCCTTGCGCATTTTCTGCCGGGATTTCAAATGTAATTGATTTGATTGTTACTAATCTATTATTCTTGAGAGAGACGCTGATATTATTTTTTACAAACATCTGCAATTGTATCGTAATAAATATAATAACGCTCCTGTGTGCTATGCTTTTTTATACAAATTTTTTAAACTTTTTAGACCTTTCAGGCTTTTTTTTAAGTTTATGTCGGTGCTTAATTTATTATTTTTAACATTTAAATAAATGTGTACTTATATAAATATACTTTATTATACATATCAAATAATTTAACAATATAATTATTTAAAAAACTGTGATAATAATCGTTAAGTTGGTTGCGTAATAAGAATTTTATTACAATGATAGTAGTGCTAATAAATTTAAACTTCTAACTAATTAATTTAACTAATTAATTTGTTACTAGAGGAATTGTAACTATATAATTAACATATATAAAAGCTGCTTAATCATTATTTGTGATTAATCGATATAAATGCATTTAAACTTATAATAACAGCCAAATTATTCTATTAAAATATCTATCTAAATTCTATTAAATATCGAATCATGATTGTATGAAAATTTAAACTAAAGTTTTTTGCTGTTCTGCTAAAAAATTTAACTAACAGAACAGTTAATTAAGATATCATTTTTTGTAATTGACACAGTTTATGTACATGGCTCTCATTGAGACTTATGAATTCTTTTCTGGCATCTAAATCATTTTCATCTCGACATTATTTCACAAAAATATTTATCTTCTTTCCATTGTAGCTTTTATTGATATTTTCTATAAAATAAAGAATATATATTAACAAAATATATTAAAAACTTAGAATCTAATTTGTAAGATTATTTGTTATTTAAACTGTTAAATACTTTTGTAAACTGTTTTAAAGCACATATAATTCAATTACAATTTATATGTTAAAAGTCGAAGCTTAGCATATCAGAATTTTAGTTTTGAAGCTTCAGACATCGTATATTTTTTATTAAATTAGAAAAGCATATTTCTATCTTTTAAGAACATATCTAGTTTTTCAAAAATATCAGAAAGAATTAAATCGAGACCTAAAGTTAAGAGTATCATTAAAGCATCATTTATCTGTGCTCAATAAATGCACTTGTGTCATTACGTTACGCGACTTATTGAAGGCGGATAAAGTAGAGAACTCTGTGATACGCTTCTATTTCAACAAGTCAACACTTACCAGAAGTAGTATAGTTGACTGTTAGCTACAGTACAAATATACCAGCACGATAACATTACGGAATTTTAATGATAAATTTTTGTCTGATTTCTGAGATTAATAATCATCCATGCATGTATAATATTATCCATCCATAATAAATTTATGAGATCGTTAATCATTCATCACAATAAATTTATGAGGTAAATGACAGGTAATCCTTCACCATGATAAATTTATGAGAATCTTTCATCAATAATACAAGTAGAAATTTAATTTACATTGTCATGAGTTACATACAAAATCCAAATTAGCAAATTATAAAGATTATCAATTAATAAGAAGATATGATAAATGAGATTCCTATTTTTAATTTCAAAACATGAGCTTGGTACATTGAGAAATTATAAAACTGAGAGTGTGTGGACAGCTCCGTTACCCATTTGCAGCGAAACCAAAGTGACGTATGAGAGTCATGACAGTTTCGGGTTGAGTTATTTCTGTGATTACACTAGATTATTTCAAGATAGACATAGATATATACGATGTAACCACCATAAGCTGAATAGTACATTAAATAGGAATATTAAACATTTCTAATTTACAGCATTAAAATTAATAAAATTAAAGATTTGTTAATAATAAATTTTTATTTTATTTTAAATTTTTCTGTAGCCTTCAAAATATTTCTTAAAAATGTATGAAAGTAGAAAAAAATATTGTATTACAGTACAATATCTAAATAAAAAATCTTTATTGGTACTTTCGATAATCGGTAACAGTTATTTTGTGGTTGACATGTTTTGTCAGATCAATATATCCTCATATATAATCAATGTCTACGCGTTTATGACACATACTTCGATAGTTTCATAAATTCCTGTCATCTTCGCAATAATTAAACGTAAGCAAAAATCGTATAGTCACATTAATTTATCGTCAGAATATAATATATTTTTATAAGTAACATAATTATAAACACAATTGTAAAACTAAATTTATAAAAAACATTTCGTGTTTTTTGTAAGTTATAAAATAACTCATTCACATCTAATTTATATTATATATTTATATGTTAAATAAAAAATACAATCAATAGTAGTTATTTAGAATAAGATGTTGCTTAATATTTAAATAAAGATACCCTGCAAATTACGAATTAAATGCAATTTTTAAAATTATTTATATTCTTTCCTTCCATTTTAACGTTTTCGCAAATACCTGACTAGGATATTTAATGTCTTACAATTCTTACATAAAATATTCTTACAAACTTGCATACCGTCAAACTTCCAAACACACTATTCACGAGTATATAGGTGATACGATATCGATTTTACAATAAATTAAAAATATTATTGTATAAATTAAAATATTATTAATATTATTGATACAACTATATTTATATAAATCATGATTTATAAACAAACTATCGATTTCATGTAGAATCTTAATCTATATTTAAGTCTATAAAACGTGAAAATATTAATAATTTTATTATTTTAGCAATAATATGTATTATTTGTAGAAAAATGTTGATAATTATGCGATACTAGATATAAAAAGTTTATATTTCAATGATGACGTTTTCAATATCAAGGAACATAAATAAAAAATAAAAAATTGCACGAGTCCACGGAGTAACCGATATCTCTGGTGACCAATATCTAAACTTGAACATTCCTCCCGTCCCAAACATACTATTCACGAGTATACATCTAAAGTGTATATACATAGATGTCGACTTTAAGATAGTATTAAAAACATTATTGATACGGTATGTTTATGTAAATCACGATTTATGAGCAAACTGCTCTAACGCACTGTCGATTACACGCTTTATATGTGGAACTTAATCTATCTAGTTTAAGTTTATAAAAATATTAACAATTTTATTACCTCAGCAATAATATTAATGATTAATGCGCGCACGTGTGTGTACATATATATATATATATATATATATATATATATATAATATATCTGTGTGTTTCTATGTAAAACAAAAATTATAAATTTTACGATTAGTCGTATACAATATATTTAACAATCATAGTATTTATTCCACAATTTTTTGTTTCTATACTTCCAATAATTATTTAATAATCACGTATTGAAAATAAGACAACTAATTTTTTAGATGAGAATCTTTTCTTCAACCTTCTTTTTTTTACCTTTTTTCTTTTGTCTTTCTTTTATTTTTTTCTTTATCAAAATTAAAATAGACATTATTATTCGTATATGTCATAATAATTGGATATAGAGCACGATAAAACAATGTATTATATACAACAAACCGCTAACAAATGTTTTTAACAATTAGTCTGCGCTTATAATAACATTTATGCAACGATACAAAATGTTTCCACTTCTTATCTTGTTTCTTCTCTATACTTATATAACTTTTCGCTAATTATAGAGAAAGATCTCTCTCTTCTTCGTTTAGTTCCAAAAATGTTTACTAGTTATCGCTTTATTGTTTTTGCATTCTCTTATGATAGATTTTGGTGTTATTCTTAACTTCCGTAATGCATTCTGAGATTTTTTATCTTTTAATCTGTAGGTTGCGATTTACAACACGTCATTAATTTATAATGGATTGCATCCATCACTTGATTCAGTTGTTCCTTGAGTTCCCGAACCTTCACGTACACATCCTCCCTCATTAGATTGTAGCACATGGCTATCAAGCCCATGCCTAGCAGCAAATACACGAAGTTGATAATGAGCTTTGTCTGGCTGTCCTGCATAGAGTCGTTTTGACTCCAGCCTGGAACTAGGTCGCCCATACCGATTTTGCAGAGCGAAGTGACACAAAAGTAAGTACTATCCAAGTAGTCCCATTTTTCCCATTCAGCAAACATGATCGAACCGACGCCTATATAGCCGAAGATTACCCACAGACAAGCGGTCGAGGGCACAATGACCCTCTGTCCAGGTTTCCGTTGACCGGTACACTCATGTAATCGTGTGTATAGCCATTTAAAAGTCTGCGCAAGCACCTTGCCCATATTCAAGAAATAGAGCACGTACAGTGGAATGCCCAGCACGGCGTAGATCACAGTGGCACCTTTACCCCATTGAGTCTTCGGCACTAGGCTGCCATAACCGATCATTGTAAACACTGAGAGACAGAACATTAACGCTGATGGAAATGACCAGAGATCGCTAGGCAATTGGCCGTTGCAGTTTAACTTCTGTCGCCTGCTATCAGTAATATTTTCCTGATAACGTTGCAGAATACTATTAGACACCACATAGAAGGCAGTCTGGTTGAATATGTTTACCGACTGATTGCTAGCGGTGCTGAACCACAGTTCGTCGGCGTATTCCCGACGAATATATTCTCGCACGCATACTGTCGCCGTCGGATCGACCTCGGATTCGATTATTATGAAACCGAAAGCGCCCACAATGGCATAGCCCACCACCAGACCGCCTACGCCGACCTGAGTGCACATAAAAGCTACCAGCTTCCGGCAACAGTCCTTGATGCGTTCCCGAGGGTCGATCCCAGTCGACGTCGAAGACGAATCTCTACTCCTTAGAGAGGATCTCATTGGGATGCCGCGCGGCATGTTTCGACGCGAGAACTATCAAGTCTGATTGAGCACGAAGAACTCATATGGAACACCATCTTGGCTGATACTCAGCGACTCTCCTCGTGCCGCTTTTCTATTTCTGGTCGGAACGCCCCGTCGCCTGCTTCTCGTTTCTTCCTTCGAGATTCCGCTGTCTATCCATCTCTGTTCGTCTTTTGTTGAATCGTATGGCACTCTACCACGCTGTTTCAGTCTCGTGAATTACTTCCGAGATTAGAATACCTACAATGACTTTAGATATACCATTTTATAGAAAATAACATTATAATATGACATTACAAAGATAATTTGCAAACTCAAAGTTTGCATTGTTACTCACAGTCAGTCAGATAATGGTCGAATTGATGTCGATTTAATATCAATGTGTTGGTAAATAAGTTGCTGTCGAATATCAGTTGATACTTTTTGTCACTATTTTTTATCTTACCATAATTATTTTTATATTGAACAATTGTGAATATTTCTATTAGATTTCTATTGTCTTTTAGTCAATTCTCTTTCTCTCTCTCTCTCTCTCGTCACATCGAGTATAGTATATATAGAGAGAGAGTGTTTTGAATTTTGCATCAATTCGAAATAAAATTGGTCGACAGCCAATAGAAATATTCATAATTGTGCAATTAATATAAACAAGTAAATCAAAGAGATCAAAGATAACAAAAATATCAAACAATATTTAACATTAACATTTATTGACATCAAATCAATTTCGATTTGACTAATCATTTCTGGCTGGATAATTTCAAACTTTTAAAGCCAGTTTATCACAATAAGTCAACAATTAAAATAAATATCTTCGTGCTTGGAGTTTGTTTAGATTTTCCAAACTTCAAGAAACTATTTTATTGTTGGATAAATGATTTAATACTATAAAAGCTTTAAGAAATATGAATCGCGAGTTGAAGTTAATTATAAGTTTATTCATTTAAAATGTTAAGAGATGCATAGTTTATAAAACTTATTTTTTTAGAAATTCTATGAATGTCAAAAGTTTAAAATTTTGATAAAAGATACGATATTGTGATATTTTTAAGTAAACACAAATAATGTATATATTTAGGGAAAAAATAGCTCTGTTATGAAGCGATTAACCTAACCTAACTACACGCAACTAACTCCATCGAGTTTACTATTTTTACCAACATATCTACACAAACGGTGTCCACTAAATTCGAGGGAACGAGTGTACATGAAACTTGAAATAGGTACACACACTGGCTGTTGCCAAATATGTTGCAACACAAGATTGATAAACAGCTTTTTTTAATTAAAAAGAGATATTTTACAAAGAATTATAATCAGAGATAATTATTAGATATATGTATGTCGTATCGTGAAACACGGATTATAAAGAGGTTATCATAATTTGCTTTTATCACACCAATTTAGAAATACAATGAAAAGAACGGTTAAGAAATAAAATCAAGTGTGGTAGTGGTTTAAACATCATAATATATTATAGTCATCAACATTCCAAATAGTATATTGGAGCTTGAGGGGGAGATAGAATCGTGTGACATAATAAGTTGCATCATCGTGAAAGGGGAAGAGTTCCCCTTTGTTGAATTATTTTCTCTTTGTAAAATTGTACATGAAATTACACACATGTATAAATTTAATTTACATTGCTACCCGCGAATGTGTATGTTTACTTTGATGGGTGCGCTGTCATATCATCTTAGATAATTTTATCGGAAACTCTCGTGTTTGTCAGAGATTGCTTTTAAAAGCAATATACGTTTGTATTATAAAGATAAATGAGATATTTTGTAGAATGCTATCATGTGCAATGTATTTTGATATTCGATAAAGTAACTTTATTGCAATTTGATACATTCGATAAAGTAACTTCATTGCAATTTGATACATTCGATAAGTAACTTATCTACAACAATAAAAATGTCTAATAAATTTGATATAATAAATTAAACCAATAGTACATTACTCAATGTAATATTTTATTTGTAATTACTTAATGTAATTACTTAATGCAATGAGTTAATTATTTAATGCAATTAGTTTATTACTTAGTGCAATTACTTAATGTTAAACGAATTAGTGTTTATAAAGTAAAAGAAATAATGGATATAAACATTTTCTTAAAATAGTATTTTATTATTTATCATAATTTTTATTGGAGAAAAAAAATCGTTGGCGTTGAAATACTAACAAGTTTACTTTATTACCTACAATTTGCATAATTAGCTTCTACTTTGGATAATATATTTCGACATCTTATAAATACTTTTGAGGGAAAGAATAATATCGATTTTCCCATTCAACTTCGAAGAGTTTAGTAGCATAACATGTTTGATTCATTAAGAATGACAAGAAATAGAGTTGTCACAAGAAGCCTGAATTTATGTTAACGTGCTTAAAAATACTTAACCCTTAAAGGGCACACATTCTGGGTGAAACATAGAGAGCACACTGGGACAATTTGACCCGAGCAGTTTCAGTTGGTTGCTACAAAGTTATTATTCATTTTTTTAAGGTAAAAGTATTCATGTATATAACTTAGACATCCACAAATAAGATGCAATCACTAGAATGTGAAACACAGAACTGCAAATATTTAAAAAAATTGTAATGTAAAGAAACACTGAAAAATTGACTTTTTTCTTCAAATTGGATAACTTTTTCATTTATCAATATTTTTTCGTAAAAATTTAACCTCTGGAAACCTTACACTTTAGATAAAAATGACTGCAAGTATGAACATTTACATTTACGCCTCTTTGAGGCGTCTATTCCCAATGGCATCTACTCCCACGGCTGTCAGCTGGAAACTAAGGTCTTGGGCACTGCAGGTACTACACAGTCGTAAAGTAGGAGAGTCAAACCAACATTAAATGACACCATAAGTCTCAATTTTAAATATTTTTTTACAGACATTTAAGTGCAAACTTTCGCTCGGATCAGGCTCAAGGACCCGTAGTGCCCTTTAAGGGTTAAACTTATTGGTAATTTGAACCCTCGACATTCAAAAACTACAACAGTATTTCGATTAAAATTACATAAACAGTACTTTGAAAAATACTTTTTTATTGAGTGTTGAAAAGATCTAAAAGTAAAATAAAAAATAGAAGAGTTTTTAAAAGAAATTCTATTAAAATTAGGTTTGACTTCCGAGTTAGAGGCGCGTAAATTCTTTATCTGATTCCAACGTTTCATGAATATTTCAGTTTATTTCATCAGAAAGGAACAACCTGATATTGTAACAGATTCGTTGTGTATATCAGGTTATTTCTCTCTGATGAAGTTAACCGAAATGTTAACGAAACGGAATTAGATACAGAATTTACGACTTCAACCCGGAAATCAAATCTAGTATTTGTGTACACCACGAAAGCTTCAAATATTTATTATAAAATTGATACTCTTGAATAGAAAAGAGCAAATTTTTTATTAACAAATTTCAGATTTGGCTTGTCGTTTTTATTTATCACAAAGCATAAACATAAATTTTATGCAGTTAGACGAAAGATTTCTGTCGAAATAATTTCGTTTTTGTGTCGGTTACAATGGACATTTGAATAAATTAAATTGAATTAATCTGAAACGGTTAAAAAGTTATTTGAAGTTACTGTTACCGAAACTAGAAAATCAATTTCAATTGCATGCTGTAATTGAACAAAATACGATTATCGTAAAGGGGACATCTAATTTCTCGTTTTCTATTCTTCTTTCTGTAGAAAATGTAGAAGTCGCGAAAAATTCACTTGAAAAGTGCACTCACGGTTCTAACAGCATTTTGGCTGATCGAAGCAGTTTGATACAGTGATGGGGGTTGGATACGTCACGTTGGATTCCTCTCGACGGGGAATGTGCCAGGTAGATCAGTTGGTCAATGATCGTCGTCCAAGTTGTGTCTCGACAAAATAACAGGTGCACTGTATGTGAAAATGGGTGTAGGTCACTTGTTGATAATCACACTGCTGTTTTGCATAGGTACTATTTCGTAATTTTTTAATAACATTTTGCTCTATTTATCTTGTTTTATTGATTATTGCTGATTTTTAGAGAAACATTAAGAAATTTTAATCTCTTAATGCATAAATTAAAATGTAATGCAATATTATACTTTGAATATTAAAAAATAAGAAGAAAAGTAGAACAAAATAAATGAGTAAAAGTTATAGTTATTTATTTTTGCAAAAGAGAAAGAGAATAATTAATGCATAAAAATGAATATGTATTAATGTTATCCCGAAAAACAAAATCTTGTTTAAATTAGCAATAATTTTAATGTCATGTTTCTTTTACTTGCAAAAATTAATAAAAACTAAAACACAACAATTAATAAATTTAATTTAATATATTAATTTGTTTTTACTTTGTTTTCCCAAATTTCTAAAAAATATAATCACTCTAAAAAGATTTTTTGACTTTTTAATATTATAACATCTATTTCAGATTTAAGAAATCTGAATAGATTTCACTTTAATAGTTTAAAAATTGGCTTGTTTAAGAATTGATTTCTTTGTAATATAAAAAAGATGTACTGCATTTATATTAACTCTTATATGAACTATATTTTGCTATAATCTTCTTTTTTATAGATACGACTTCTGAGAATATTTGTGTATGTGTGAGTAACAACTTATTTTGAGCGAACAATTTTGAGTTCAAATGCATATAACAATGGCAGTAGCTGTGGTTATACCTACTTGCTAACCGAACACTTTAGAGTTTAGTCAATCGGTTGATGAACGCATAAACCGCGCGTCTAAATTTAAGATTTCGACCAAGCAATTTAATTTTACTCAGTTGAGTGCTTCGACTAGCGCGTAACCACGTTGCTTTACATCAGCAACGAAAATGCAATATCTTATTTTATTTGTCACAAATTTTAATTACGTTACAAATGTTACATCAAATTTTGAAGTCTTTCTTTTTACTGTGTTTTGTCACACCTAGCTTTGAAGCGAAAAAAAGGAAAAAAAGAATATGAAAAATCTTTTCTTCGCCAGTGATTAGAAAATAACATGCAAACACAATAACCGACAGCAAACTGGCATTGGTGATATCTTGATAATCGTTTATTCATACAACGTTTCGACCCATGGATTAGGTCCTTTTCAAGTATATCTACAAATGTATAAAATGTAGGACAATACAGGCTTACAACGCAATATTATATAATAATGTTAACTTATGACTTACATAGGAGTCCGCTTAGAGCAACACATACTTTAAGATAATGAACACAGATAAATTAACACAGACAAATAATTTGCTATGGAACTAACGAATATGTAAATTAGCGTCTGATGTTAATGACGGTAAAAGATTTACTGAGACTGAAGGTGTCTTTTCCAATGAACAGTCGAAGAAAGGGGGGACAAACATAAATAAGTTAATAAATATATGTAAGAAAATAGAGACAAAGAAGCGATGTTTATATGTCAGATGATAAGTCAAATAGTTAAAATATCAGTTAGAAAACAGAAAGAGCAACTAAACAAAAGTCAAGAATTTTATAAGCTATTTAATAATCCGTCATATATGGCAGTCAAATTTTCAATGTCTTTCTGTGAATTAATTGTGAAGTCACATTTTTTAATAAACATCATTTCCGCAATCTCCCTTTTCTTTCTATGAGTCTCTTTGTGTAAAACTTTCGGGTTATCCCAGTCGAAGTCGTGTCCCAGAGATAATCTATGTTTGCTTACAACCGAATGATTAGATGTAGATTTTTTAATATCGTTGCGGTGTTCGTTTAACCTAACCGAGTTATTAGATGGCGTTTTGTCTGTCCTATGTAGCGAGCGCTACAATTCGAGCATGTGATTTCGTAGACTAAATCGATTTGTTTGAAAATATTAAGTGTATCCTTTCCTTTTTTTATTATACAATTCAATTTGTTGCATACGGAGAATACAACTTTAACATTCATTTTATTAAGAATGCGTTCCATGTTTTTTGAAATTTCTTTAGTGAACGGCACCATGATGTAATTTCTAGGGTCAACCTTGGTTTCCTGCATGTTAATATTATTTTTTCTATTTTTTAATTCATTGAGTCTTTTACAAATGAGACGATTAGTGATCTGTTCCGGATAAAGGTTGTTACGCAACAGTTCTTTTATAATACCAATGTTATTCTTGTGAAACCTTCCGTCAGAGAGTAAGAAAAAAGAAATTGCAAAAGTCTCAGAAACCACGATAAAAAAAAATAATAAAAAAAAAGATGTTTTTACATTTTTCATTATTCGTTTTAACTTTTCGATAATATTATATACAGAATATTGCTCATGACAACAATTGATACATAAAAGTGCATTCATTCAATCAGTCAATGTAGATTGAATGAATCACTCTGCAACGTTCGCTCAAATCACGCGTTCGTTTAGTAGACAGATGAATGAACACACTCGAATATTTATATCAAAAGTAATCCGCTTTGATGAATTAAAAAGGAGAACAAAGAACTCATCGTTTCTCTTTATGTTATCGTAATAGAATACCCTGATAATCAAACAGTCGGTCAGTCGGTTCACACACTGATCACTATGATCTATGTCATGTGCATACGTTAAATCTCATGCGATAGCTGGTGTAATCTCGGGGTTATCCAGTTAAATTTACGTCGCGTACATCAGTCGTACACTCGTCGTCATCGCGCTCGTGTGTCACCCATCGCGATCGTCCCAGGTGGTTCTCCCGCGATGTGTCTCTTCTATCTAATTGCTCTTCTAGGTAAGGGCTCTTTTACTGTGTTTGGCCGATAGCTGGTTTCCGCTCGTAATTACACTTTTGTTACTTCTCCTAATAATCAGAGAAAATATCGATATGAAGAAATTAGTGGACAAGAAGAATATTTCAGTTCTTTTATAATTTATTTATTATTCTTAAGTATGTTAAAAATATTTGTGAATATACATAACGTGCTTCATGTTTAATATTTAATATGATTAGATATTTAGTTAAATGACATCATTTTATTGTAATAATTTTCGAAAAATATTTTTAATCAATATCTTTTAAATATTCTTTTGTTTTTGCAATATTATTGTACTGACAATTTTAAATAGTTTCGAAATAATTGTCTCTCTTTCTCTCTCTTACAAATCCGTGCATTTATTTAATTTATATTACTTCTGTTCTACATACTTTCTCACAAACATAACTAAACAAGATATTAATTTTTTCTTCTGTCAAACTCAATATTTTAAATTCCCAAAAGTATTATATCATTATTATATTTTTTATCAAAAAGTACTACTATTTGAATAAATTATATATTTAAAAATTATATATTTAAAAATAATACTTGTTATTTAAAAATCTATATGGTAAATTATAAAGAAATATTTTTTGATAAATATTTTTACTAGAAATAATATTTTAATCTCAAAGTTTAAGGTGTGAAACTAATTTATTTTTAAATTTAATAATAATAATAAAATTTAGATGTTAGTAAAAAGAAATACAAAAGGATTAATTAAAAAAATTCTATTGCAATATGTTTGTTGAAAAAAGTGATGGTGATTAATTAAGATAATATCGAAATGTGCATAAAAGTCACTTTTTAACAAAACAAAATGCAAAAGAATCGTAGGCTCGATGTGTCAATAGTATCGAACTATTTTAAGCATCCCTATGAGTGGAATTCATATACCGATCAGCCGGTTTTACGCCCTATCCCAACAGCGGAAGTGTGCATTATGCTCATTAAAATCTGCGGGTCGTTTGAATGATTCGGCCGTTGTTGCGGCCGGTGCGCTGATCTAGAAAGCGCCGGCGTTTATCCGCCGATTGTGGTCTAATTGCCAACCACATGGACGGCTTTCGCGGAACGATCGCTTTGCTTTTGCACCGTCGCTTTCTTCTCGGTCGCGACTAGAATGGGATTAGGAATAAATGCGAACAAATTCGTCGTGGCCCGAGCGGTCAATGAGGTCAATTCTGTTTCCTGTCGTGCGCATTCAATTACTTATTAGGCCCAATGGGACGCTCGCGATATGGCGAATATGGTTCGCGTGGCACTGACGTGGAAATAATTATATTTTATTAACAGTTCGTGCCAAGTCGTCAAATTGATATTGTGAGTACAAGGTCAGCGCCAGCTTTAGATCGTGATTGTTACAGTGCTCACGTTTCTCCGCAATTTGTCTCATTTGAACGAATTTGCATGTAACTGAAACTGAAATAAGCGGATTAAAACACGTCGGAATATCACAATGAGGCGTACTATTAATTAAGAAGATCACTAGAAATGTATTATCTCTTACCTAAGTTTGTAAAATTAATTTCAATGACAATCGAAATTATTGTAAGGGATAGTAATATTATTTTAAGACTAATGACATTAATGTACCTAAAAACTAATTTGTTTCATTTTTTCAATGAGTTCAAATCTATAGTGTAATATCAGCAATAATTATTTGAATATTAAAAAACATAATAAAATAAGGTAAATTTTCATTTAAAAAATTTGGAAAAGTCCCAAATGATAAAAAGTTATTCTAAAGCATAAACATTATTATTCTGTGACTGCTGTTCAAAGTTAACAATTCGATTAACTATTTTCGTTAGAACGATTTAGTAACGCTTAGTTGTCACATGTTTTATTTGTGCATATTTTTAGACTACATTTTTTATTCCTAGAGACTTATTCGTTGAAAAATGAATCTTTTTAATGCAAAGAAATTAACAAATATTATGTAATTACAGGTTTGCAGACATTGGAGGCATATGAGTGGGGATATTGGGGCAAATATGGTAAATATATAATAATGCGATGGAAGTTTTACATGCTGCATATTCACGCAAATGTATTCATAATTCACACATTGACGTCACACAATTCTGCACTAAATGGTGAAGGTTGAAAATATTTCAAAAAATTAAGCTTTATCTAAGCAGAAATAAAATATTATCGACATTAGGTCAGGGTCAAGAAGAGAAACTGATATGCTTCCACATTATTTTCCTTTGCATACAGCTTTATTAGAAATTTTTACTACGCAACATAAGAATTATCTTAATGGTGATAAGTCTTTCAAAAAATGTTCAAAGAAACTTAAAACGATTTATGAAATTGATCACAATGAGACAATTTTATGCTATTTCAGTATCAATGTCAGTAGAATTTTATTCACGATAAGCATGAAATGTGATAAGTACAATTTTCCTTATCTAGCTCATATAATAATTTACATTCAAGTCATTAACGATCTAATAATGGCAACCTTGAGTGTTAGTTAAGGATATTTAAAGACCAAAATCAGGTATAACAAAATAAATTGTTCTCTCTTAATCTCTCTTAATAGTAAACAAATTCGATAATAATATGTCAGGAGACTTGAAAATACAAGTAAAATTTGTAGGAGACTTTATGATTTTATTATAATTTAATATATTTATACATGTTTATTATGCCAAAAAAAATTGATGCGTTCTATATATGTCATATGTTTCATATACCTACGAATTTCTGCAACGCATACATATTATATGATCATCAATATAAAAACTACGTTTATGTGTACTCGTACTTGAGTTTATTCATGATCTATATCTATTCGTCATTCGAGATGACTGTATATGGGATAAACTAAATAATTAAAAATTTAATTTTAAAACTAAAAAATTATTCATTTAACATTTTATATAAAATATATATTAATTTGCTAAGGTAATTCTAAACAAATGTTATTGTTCAAGTGATATACAATATAAAAATATTTTGTTTTATATTACAATCTCTCTTTGATGTAATCCTGAATATTTTAGCTGGCATTATTTATTTTAGTATGTAGCTATTATATATGTTATTATGCTGAAAGTTGAATCTACGTATTTTATATTTATAACTATAAGATTTTAGATATGTGTCTTCTTAGTTTTTGCTACAATTTCAATTATTGTAAATAGAATAAAGAAAGCAAGTCACAATTTTACTTCATCAAGAAGGTCCAGGAATAGAAGGTCTTAGGATTCTCCATTAAATGATGTCTCTTGAGAGCAATTAATTTGCATCAACCGTGATTGTCGACAATTATCTTGAACTTTAAGGACAATTATCTTGAACTTTGTACTCTTGACTAAGCAAATATTGTGTGACTTATCTTGTAATAATTTTATTTTAATAAAAGATACGAATAAATAGAGTAATATCTCTATGGGTGTACAAACAAATAATAACGAAAATAAGATTAATGTATGAGAAAAACTGTAAATCTCGGGGAATTTTATTACGGATGACATATCCTTTTTATTTCTTCGTACATGTGAATCATCATTGTCTTCCTGTTTTAAACAGTAATTCGATACTAGTTAATCATAGCTAAGCGTGTAACGTACCAATAATAGTGACATTATAATTTCGGAATGTATTATTACTAAAATAGCACATTCGCACGTTTAACGCTGCTGCGTCAATGTTTTATCGCAAAAGTGTTTTAGAATGAGATAACATTTAACTGGCATGTTCATGACTTAGATTTTAAAAATCCATAACATTAAGAAAATAATAATTATTATTCAATATTTTTCTATATATATATTATTAATATATCTATGTTTTCTTCTTAATTTTTTTATTAACAATATGAGCACTATTTAAAAAAAATAACAATAAACTAACTTTTTAATATTAATTTAAGAATAATTCTGCTGCAGTTACAATTGTATAATTGCAATTATATGAAAATTCTCGTAATTGTGTATGCTTGCAACTTATTTTAATATTATCGAACAAAGAAATATTGAAAAAGATATTTTTTAAAAATAGAGTAAAACTTCTATGAATCTTTAAATTGTTTTTTAGTTTTTTAATTTTTTTAGTTTTTAAATTTATATCCTAACTCTTAGTTTCACATATGTTTAATAGTACTTTATAATATAAATATTAAATTCTATCATATTTTGTGGTAAATAAAAATGCTATCTATACATGTTATGATCGAGTTTGTAAATGATTGCATAGGACCAGAAAACTGGCCAGGAATATGTAACACAGGAAAGAAGCAGTCGCCAATTAATATCGTGACAGAAGATGCTATAAGAATTGATCTCGGTGCTCTTAAATTCAACCGATACGATTTTGCGTTTCCTAGTACGCTGATTAACACCGGACATTCTGGTAAGTAAATAGATTGTAATACATTACTGTTGTAATTAGCATGCATCGGTTGCACATTTCTCAATAAAAGTTTTCTAATACGACATATTAAATCAAAATAAATCTGCAATATAGTTCAATGCAGTCTTCAATGATACAATTCCAATTGGAATTCCAATTTTACTTTTGATATCTTTCAATTGAAATTTTTTTATAGTGGAAATTCGACTTCATGGTGTACCAATCCATCTCAGTGGCAGATGCTTGTCATCGATATATGTTCTGGAACAAATGCACTTTCACTGGAGCGCAGAACATACTGTGGATGGTTTACGTGACCCATTGGAGTTGCATTTAGTGCATTACGATAAAAAGTATTCAAATTTTAGCGTAGCCGCGCAACATGAAGACGGGATTGCCGTGGTCGCTGTTCTATTTGAGGTAATATAACTCTTCTTTACTTCTGCATTGAAAATTTTTTCAAGTGTATACGGACACAACATTAATTAATGATTTATTATAGTTGAGCAATGATGACAATCCGGATCTGTCGCCGATTGTAAGTGCGACAAGGATGGTGTCAAATTGGGTAGGGCACAGCATGATACATATAAGGACTAAACTGATACCTTTATTGTTTCTACCAAAGGATCATACAACGTATTATCATTACGAAGGATCTTTAACTACACCTGAATGTCAGGAATCTGTATTGTGGTTTGTAATGACTGAAAAACTTAAAGTGTCGGAAGCACAGGTAAGTTGAATATAAAATATATAGAACATTTGTTTTTTTAACATTATTTTTTCTAAGACGTTACATATCAATATTTTCTTTACTTAAAACTATCATACTGGAACAACAACAACAATAGTAATAATTAATCTGCTCACAGATGAATATATTCAGACATGTAGAGAGCAGCAATGGCACGCTAAAGATCAATTACAGACCTATTCAAAACCTCGGCAACAGAAAAGTGTACCATCGCCTAGAGGGATATAACAATGGATCCTCGAATATCTGGAGTATCTACACAATTCTCAGTACTTTTCTAGTCACGCTTATGCGAAAATTTGTAATATAAAATAACTATTGCCATACGGACTTGATGTTACAATGCTTACATTAGATTATGATAACTGTGTGATAATTTATTGCACTGTTTTAAAGAATGAGAGATGATTATAATGAATATCATAGGGGTAATTCTTTTACAAACCGAACACCATTCTGACCGACCCATTTTTGATTTAGCTGAAACTTTTTTTACGGGTTCTATATCGAAAAAAAAGAGACACCTGTTTGGGAGTTTACTCTCATTTTTTTTTTTTTTTTTTTTTTTTAATAGAGAGGGTTGAAAATTTGAGATTTTGGTGATTTTTGCTTGAAGACTCATTTTCAAAAATCTATAACTCCGGTTCATTTCAAGCTAGAGAAAACTTTTTTTTTTCATTTTGAAGGTAAAAGAGTGAATTTTAAGAAAAAAATAAATCCAAAAAAATTTATAAAAAATTTCATATTGTTATAAACAATTTAAATGTTTGAATCAATTTTTAACAACGAAACCCACCACTTAGCGTGTTTTAAGTATGACCATCGTATTCTACGTCCAATTTTCCATCGAAAATGCTTTTTTTATAAATGGAGAAACGATTATTACTATTGCAAAAAAATCAAATAAACTAGCGCGGTACCTGACGTTAGCGCCCCAAATTGCAAAGTACACCTCATATTCTCGCCTCATACCGTTGTTCTCTGGATTATATCACAAATAGTATATATAGTATTATTTATTAATAAATAAAGTTTCATAAAAAATTGGGGAAAAATAAATAAACAATTACATTATTTCAGAGAAACAAGTGATATATTAAGATTTTAATTCATTTGTATTCACAAGCACACAATAAGTCATCTCTCGAGCTATACGAGCATTCTATATTGTGCCCTTCCTAGATGAGTTCATAAGATAAGTAATTACATCATAAGATTAGTATTTACATGCTACTCATTGTTTATATAACAAATGATATTATTTTAATTAAATAATAATTAAATAATAATTACGTTATACACCACTTCTACACACTACATAATATATATTATACTATAATCCAGAGAACAACGTGTACTTTGCAACTTGGGGCGCTGACGTCAAGTACCGCGCTAGTTTATTTGATTTTTTTGCAATAGTAATAATCGTTTCTCCATTTATAAAAAAAGCATTTTCGATGGAAAATTGGACGTAGAATACGATGGTCATACTTAAAACACGCTAAGTGGTGGGTTTCGTTGTTAAAAATTGATTCAAACATTTAAATTGTTTATAACAATATGAAATTTTTTATAAATTTTTTTGGATTTATTTTTTTCTTAAAATTCACTCTTTTACCTTCAAAATGAAAAAAAAAAGTTTTCTCTAGCTTGAAATGAACCGGAGTTATAGATTTTTGAAAATGAGTCTTCAAGCAAAAATCACCAAAATCTCAAATTTTCAACCCTCTCTATTTAAAAAAAAAAAAAAAAAAAAAAACTCGAACAGGTGTCTCTTTTTTTTCGATATAGAACCCGTAAAAAAAGTTTCAGCCAAATCAAAAATGGGTCGGTCATTTTTTGTTCAATTTTGTACGGTTTGTAAAAGATTGACCCATAGACGTATAACTGCATTTGGAAAACAATGTATAGTATTTCACAAAAACATTTAAAACTATGGGACTATTATCAACGTTTAATATATAAAAAGATAAATATTTTACAATTTTTAGTGAAGAATCGTCTTCTCCGCTTCAAATTTTATTGAGACTAGAATCGGATTTTCCATTGTTAAATATTTAAATATTAATCCGTGTATATAGAACTCTTTTGTACAAACAGTTTATTCAATGTAAAAAATACACCGCTATTTAATATTATCTAATATATTTGTAATGTGCCTAACTGATATTAATAATTGATAATTATCGACTTGCAAGAATATGTAAAAACCAAATATAAAATGTATTTTTATCAAAAATATGTTCCTTTGTATGTATATAGATATAAATAGACGTACATAAATTATGTTCAAATTTATTGTGTATAATATTATGTTGATTTATGTAACCTTATCTAATGACAGAGCAAAATATGAAATGGATCTAGTCATCTTAATAATTAAGTTTCAAATTCTATTTTATTTTACATTTATTTCTTTACCAAAGGTTACAAATTAGCTCTTAATTAATTAAAAACTAAGAAAATAAATTTTTATATTTTATTTGTAAAATTTTTTTAGTTTGATTTGGTTTTTTTATTTTTGATATTAAAAAATATATAAAAATATTAATATGGAGAAGATAAATTTAATAAAAAGATAAATTTAATTAGAACTAAATTATTAGAATCACAAAATTTTTATTTTTAATACTGTTTCTGAAAGTCTTTTGGCAAAACACATTGTAAAACTTACCGTAAAGATCGGTCAGCATTTAATGAAAAAATAGAAGTGGCTTTAATTCACTTAATATTTGCAGTTTGTTCGTTGTTTTTATATATCATAGATCACTCTGTATACAATAATCAAAAGTTTATCACCAAAAGACGATAGCATTAGATAGTATCAAGTTCTGCGAAGTTTCCCATTTACAGTGGCACTACTGGATGGATTCTTCAGTACAGTGGTTCCTCAGCGGTATTAATAATTCACGGGATATAAGATAATCGTCGCAACAACGTAGAGATTAATATAAGGATCTTAATAATTATTTATGCTTTTGAAACAGAAAACAGAACCAAAAGTACGGGGTTAGGGGGTTACATTTAACTATCACTTAATGTGATCTTTACGAATTTCTCTATGATCCTGTTTTAATATGCAGAACTCTCATAAAATAATTATCTTTGACATATTTCAATGACATATTTCAACAATATTTAATATTCAATCTACACAATGATCACAGAGCAAACAGAGAAGTAAAATAAAGGGAGAGAAATATCACCCTCTTCTAATATATTATGACTGCTCATATGTATTAGTAGACAGAATAGACAGACAGAAATAAAGGGAAAGAAATAAAGGGAATAATAAATTCCGTTGATACAATAAAATTAAGTATAATTTTAGAATACTAATGAAAAAGCAGCTTATTTTTACTTATAAAGGAAGCAGCGATATAACGCGACTTAAAAGACGTATAGTGAAGAAAGGGAACGAACAGTTAAAGTTTTAATTTTTACACTCTGCGTTTGCAAGATAATTTCCATACACGAAGAAAATGGATTTTAAAAATGTGAATCTTTTAAACAGTCGAGTAAACGTGATCTCGGGAAATTTATTACCGGTAACAAATAATTCGCAGTTTTCAGTAAGCTGTTGTACTTATAGTGCCATCGTATGGTTAATAGAATTAATTCACACAATCGCATTAATCTTGGGGATTATTCTGGCACCGGATGGGAAGGGTCTGAAAGACGGCACTATTGCCGTCGTAGTCACCGTGGAGGCATCTTTCATGCTTACACGTCTTTATTCACAGAAAAAGCTGATAGAAGAAATGATCCAAAAGATGAACAATATCTTGCAAAATGCGGATGAGATTATGAAGGATATCGTAAAGTCGACAATAAAGCCCATAATAATGCCGTTCGTAATATATGGATTGAGCAGCGCGATATCTATCGCGATATGGACCATGCAACCGATTTTACTGGTTTTCGAGAAGTCCACTTTTTTCTATGTAGATTACAATTTGCCAACCACTTTCAGCACCGAGCCGTTCTCCAGCCGCGTTCTGATCTCCTCGACCGTTATTATGACAATTGGCAGCGTTTATCTGTTTCTTAAGAAGTTTAGCGTGGATGTATACATGATGCATTTAGTATTGTTATTAACGGCACAATACAGATACATGGCGACGAATCTCACGATACTATTTCAGGATTTACAAAGCTATCACGAGGAGTCTAAAAAAGGATATCGTCCTATGGAAGATCGATGGATGAAAAGTAAACTGAAAAAATTATGCCAGCATCACAATACTGTTTTAACGTAAGTCATAATCACTAAAGTAGACATTGAATGGAGAGAAATGCGGATTTTAGATTATCGAGCTACTGAAATTTTTCTTTTAACCTTTAATAACTACATAATTACACTTTAAAAAAAAAATACTTACATAACTACACTTTTAATAATCATTGATAATGACAAGAGATATAAAAAAAATAAAATTCTTCAAATCTTATTTCCTACAGATCTTTTTAATTTTAATATTTAATAGAGCAATAAAGCTTTTATTAAATTCTTTTTAAATAGCGAATAGTTTTCGAAAGAGAACGGAACTTCTCTTTACAATATTTTATACACTCTGTACTTTTTCCAGCATGTCATTCATATTAAAGAAACTTCTGTCAGTGAACTTCAGTCTACTCTATATCAACAGTGTATTTCGATTCGGTTTTATAGGTATCTTATTAAGTACAGTGAGTAATAATAACTGATGATTGTTGTATAAAAAACTATTATTTTCTAAAAAAAAAATTATATAGTTACTCTATTAACACAGATTAATAATATGTATCATACAGTGTACTTGCTAATCAAATAACAATTTAGAATTTTAATTACTTTTACATACACATTATATAAATTAGATTTTTATTTAATTTAAAATTTAAATAAAAATGTTTTTAATTAGAAAAGTAGAAATGTTTTAATATTTTTACCCCTAAATATATTTTTTATTTGAAATTTTCTAGCAAGTGTTTTATGTATTTTTAGATACCATCAATGACTTTTGCAGAAGGAATTTCGGTTATTTCATTTACAGCTGGTTCGCTAATGCAATTCTTTTTGCTGTGCTCTTCTGTACAAACATTATTAGATGCAGTAAGATTTATTATTTTATATTATGTAAATTACTTTTATTTTGTAAGCAATATATTAATATTATTAATATTTAAATTTCATGTACACTATTTCAATCATATATATTTAATCATTAAAATAATCATGTATAAAAATATAATTAATTTATATTAATTTTATTCAACTATAATTATATAAATAATTATATAAATATATAAATTAATAATAATTATATAAATAGATAAATATTATATATTATGTAATATTTTATAAATAAAAATAATTATAATATACATATACATATAATGAAATTAAATACAAAAAATGTAATTTATAACTACAGTCTTTTATGTTTTATATTGTGCTAATTATAGAGTACCAAAATAACAGACAAAGCATTTAATGAAGGCTGGTATCGATTAGAACCATCTATGACACGTACATTTATATTATTAATAATGGCTAACAACCTGGAATGCAGAATTGCAGCGACTGAAAAGTTTAATCTATCTTTGCCTTCATTTATGACGGTAAAATTTATTGCATATTTCTATTTTTTTAATGTGTCTTGAAATAATTAATTTTAAGCAACTTACGTCATATTTTCTTATGGTTTTAGATCATGAATCAATCATATTCAGTCGCTCTTCTGTTTTTAAGAGCAAATTAAAAAAAAACATTTTACGAACATTTAAATTCCATAAATATAATGGTTATTTGAAGCAAAAAAATTATGATAAATATGTTTTGAAAAGGTAGAAGTTTGTTTGCATAATAATTTAAAGATTACAATTATAACAATATGACGAATTATGGAAAACTCATAATATTATTCATAATATTATTCAAAAATTTAATCATTATGTCTTATCACTCACTTATTATTCCTCAAATAAAAAATAAAGAACTAACTACATTTAAGCGTATAATTTGTTATATTTATAATATTTATAATATATGTAACACTTACTCAGTAACGAAAATATCAGCACATATAACTCAATATAAGTGATTGTAATGAAAATATATGTGTCTTTATATACGTCTGAAAAATATCTATCAATGAAAAAGTACACCTGTTACATTAGTATTATCAACAATATTAATTGTTGTCTTTTATTAATCATTTTTTTCTATTAATTGTTATTTTTTCAAATTTTGTTAATGATTTACTTTAAATGTAAATTAGCAAACTTTAAAAAATATTTTTTTAAAACATTTACATTTGAACTCAATTTAACTCAAGTTAATCTTCTTTATCCTCTTCGTACTTTAAATATTATAAAATTTTTTGTTGCCAAATCTTATTTCTATTTATTTGTAAGATAAACAGAAAGTACCATAAATATTATTTTATATCATGAGTAAAACTACCTGAAATTTATTCACAATTTAGTTACATTTTCGGTAAATGAAAATTTTTCTGTATAATTGAAAATTATATTATTGCAATAGTTATTTAAAAAGTCTTTTATTTTTCTAAAAAATAATACAAAATTTTTTTACATTATTATTTAGATAAGTTTACGATAAATTGTCGGTTATATTTGATATATGTGTCAATGACTGTGCAATGTTTGTGTATTAGAATATATGTCAATAATCGTGAAGAAGAAATGTCACGTTATCTATTACATGACAGTACATTATAATTACGAGAAGAATCACCAATAGAAATTTAAAGATATAGTAAATTCTTATAACGCTGTAAACTTACGTGGCATGATGACGGAAACCATCCTTTGACAATGTTAACAACCCCGAAAGCCTCAAAGTTAAGAGAATAGTAAATTACTTAATTAAAGTTAGTAATCATCTGCAAGCAACTTTTAAATTACAATAGATTTTTATACGTTTTTCTAAATAAATAAAAGCATATATAATAATAAAAATATCAAACAGAAGATATAAAAATATAGACGAAAAGAAGTCGAGTTATTTTTTCCATGGTTACTGAAAGTATTTAAGGGGGTATTCTGGTCTAGAGGCATAAATTTTGGGTGTTTTGTCGAGCTCGATAAAAAAACAAAAAATATTTTTACCATTTATTTTTTTATAACATATTTATTGATATCTTGAAAATACACAAAAAAATTTTTGAAAAAAAAAAGAAAATTAAATAAGTTATAAACTGGTAAAGTTGGGGGTAAAAAAAAAAGAGGTGTGCTGGTTGACACGATTGCAACCCTTCTGGTCATCTGAAACAAAATTTAAAAAAAGATTCTTAATTAGTAAGAATGTCGTTATAGCCCCTACCTAAGAGAAAGTGGAAAACATTTTTTTCGCAAAATGGCGGTTGTTTGAAAAAAAAGGCATTTTCGACTCTTTTTTCTCATGATTTTTAAATTTTGAAATAGTAAAAAAAATAATTTTGATACAAAAGTGGTAGGGGCGATAGAGAGTTATACATTGAAGGTTGGTACAAAATTTGAAGTCAATCGGTCAAATAGAACTTGAGATATCATGCCAACCATGTTGAAAAAAGTAGTTTTGAGAAAAACGCGTTTAAAGTTTTGAGCAAAAGTTTCAGGCAACCGCAGCGGTTGCGGTCTAAGTCATAGAATGGTTATACTTACATTTTGTTAATCGGTGATTCCTGGTTCATAGAATGTGCCTTCTTCGACTTCAAAATATATATTTTCGGAAGCTCGTTCTGATTTACGAGCAAGCATCAGTACCTCTGGTACTGAACAAACGGCTAAAATAGCTATAACTCCGTAAATTATTAGAATTTTAAAATTTTCTCTTGAGGATATATTTTTAAAGGTCTAAATTTTAAGAATATGCAAAAAAAAAAGATTTTTTTCAAAATTCTAGACTAGAATACCCCCTTAATTCAATAAGTCAATATTTATTCTAGTTGCAATTAATCGAATCAATATATTAATCCACAATTTGTTCGAGCATATGTAAAAACAAACGTAAAATAAAGTAACGCTTTATTATAAAATATTATAAAAGATATGTTTTATTTGTATTTACATACAAATATAAATTATAATTGTATAATAACATTAATTGTATGACATTATATATTATATTAATATATATTAATTTATAGAACTTTATTTAATAATGGCAGATTTTCAGCCAAATATGAAATAAATTATTGTGATGATTAATTGTAGTAATTTTCAAATTCTTAATTTTTTTAGAAATTGTTTACAAACTCTTAATTAATTGAAAACTATACATATATAACTATATATATAGTAAACTATATATATATCACTCTTACATTTTGTAAAATTTTTCTAATTAAATTTCGTAAACGATGCATAGTAGCAATTTTTTACTACATATGATTTTGATTGCAAATGACTCCTACTATATAAATATGCAAAAAAATTATAAGTATCCATTTAAAAAATGTAAAAAAAAATTTATACTTGCATTTTGTAGCTGACTCAGAGCCGTGCAAATTTCTCTTATTACACTTTCATGTAACTTCAACCAGTTGCGAGATATTTGCTCAGACATCTTTGGAAGGACACCCTGTATACAGGGTGTCTCAGGAGGAAAAGGCAATATTCTGGGAAAATAAAGTAGAGGTTATTTTAAGAGAAAAATGCTTATAAACATTATGTTTATTTTTAATCGTTACGAAGATACAGTAATTTTCACAGGGAAAATTGCTGTATCTTTTTCATTTTCACACGACTTTTCCTGGCCGTTGGATAGGCCGTATAGGTCCCATTCGTTGGCCGCCACGATCTCCGGGTCTCACGCCTCTCGATTATTCGTTATGGGGATGGATGAAATCAGAAGTGTATCAACAAAAGCCGCTTACTCGAGACGAACTGGTTGCTCGTATTTAACATGCTGTTAAACGTATTCGAGAAAGGCATGATTCCCTTCGTAGCATCACTCAAAATTTAAGAAGAAGGTTGGTGAAGTACATTGACGTACACGACGGAATTTTTGAGCAGTTCATGCAGACACCTTAAGGTACGTCATATGTGTAACACTACAACTGAACATTGCTGTATCTTTGTAACGATTGAACATAATGTTTATAAGTATTTTTCTCTTAAAATAACCTCTACTTCATTTTCCCAGAATTGCCCCTTCCTCCTGGGACACCTTGTATATATATATATATATATATATATATATATATATATATATATACAGGGTGTCCCATTATAAAACATCCAGTCGAATATTTCGAAAACCAAGCCCGGGAGAGAAAAATTTTTCAGACAAAAGTTATTTGGTTTCGAGGGGCCCATAAGATGATACCATTGATTTGACCTTGAAGAATTATTTGAAAGTTACATGAAAGTCACCTCAATTTTTTTAAATGGCATTCCCTATTTTTTATTACATATTCTTGTAGCTGACTTCGAGAGCTTTCCAAAACACTATAATAAAGTATTTTTTCATGAAGTATTTTCCGAGTTATAAAGCTTGAAATAATTTCTTAATTTTACATAAACTGTAAAATATCTCGTAAAATATTTACTTTTCGATGACCTTACCTATCTCACTGCGCGCCTAGTGAGCACGTAGCGGTGGGACATCCTTCTCGCCGCGCGCGCTTTGCTCGCGCGGATTCGCCGATCTTTTTTTGTTAATATCTCGGTAAATATTAAGAATATCAAAAAATGATACATGACTTTTCTGCTCAGTTTAACCTATTCTACCTGCAGTTTACGGGTGGACTTCAAATTATCAGACACCCTGTATATATGTATGTATGTATATATATATATATATATCCCATATAACATTAGATATTCTATGAATATACAACTTACTTCCATAACATGAAAATAATATCTTGTATGTTGTATGTTAATACATCTTATATACATGATTTGGATATACACTACAATATGTATAATGTATATTCATTGATGTATTTTATATATACATACAGTTTATATATGTACAGTGTGTATAAAATGTAGATACATAGTTTTTATATACTTTATTGTATGTAATATGTATATACATTGCTGTACATCATATATACATACGTTTTATAATCTCTAAATACATATTTTTCTTATACATAATTCGAATATACATTACAATATGTAAGAGGTATATTCAATGATGTATTTTATATGTACATACACTTTATGTATGTACAGTGTGTGTGAAATGTAGATACAGATGTATATACTTTACTGTATATATAACATATATATGTATATATGTAGGATTGTCCTTCACTTAATTGATATACACACGTGTTAACGAAAGGGATCTTTATTATAATAGAAAGACAAAAGAAAGTTCGCTCGTAAATGTAAGGGCTATCGCACACAAAATGCATAGCGTTGCATAAACATAACATAAGACCGCTGGACCAATAAACACCTAAAAAAAAGTCGCCATATTGATTTACATAAGATGCGCATTGGTCCAGCGGTCTTATGTTATGTTTATGCAACGCTATGCATTTTGTGTGCGATAGCCCTAAAGAATCATCGGGAACCACACACTTTTGCATAAACGCATAACGCATATGCATAAGAGAATCAACCAATCAGAATTCTTCATTTTCTGAGACAGGATAGAAATAAAGGATTCTGATTGGTTGAGACCACCAGGAAGCTGCGATATCCAGTGCAACCAGTAGTAGGCACCCAACGTCAGTCCTTGCTCGTACTGGTTCCAAGCAAATCAATCTTTATACTGAACAAAACCGTGAAATAAGAAAATGTCAAAACGCTATTTTACAAACAAAAATTAAAATTAATATTACATGTGAAAAACACATCCGAATTTTATTCGCTGAAGAATAAGAAAGAATAAAGTCTTTGACGAGATTATCTCCACGATACCGTAACATTTGTGAAGGATGACATCATAATCGGAAAGGAAACGTTGTCATCCCAAGACATTTTGTTGACCCAAACATCAACAGTTAACGTACTGTTCTGTATGTTGCACTGCGCGACTGCCGCAGATTTCGGATGTGGTATCACCATTGCGACGATGGAGAGATTCAAGTTTAATCGCAACATATAATTAATGGCAAAACCACAAAAGACTAAAAACCACAAGACATCTCGGCAAGTAATCAACTCCTTCTCTGAAAAATGTTAAGTACGACAAGAAAAATTGATTAAAGACAAATAGTTGTTTTTTAATATAAATCAACATCTTTATTTAATAACAATAAATAAAAACACTACAGTATTTTATTATAAGTATAATGTAATATTTTATTATTAACATTGTTTTTTCTATTGCATGATTTATGGTACAAATAAGTATATAGTCTACTGTGCACTATTCAATATAAACAAGATCGAAGGTCGTCTTTTTTATTGAACAATGTTATCGGTAAGAAAATCAATAAGAAGAATCGATAGATCTTTTTTTTCTTTTAAATCTCAATTGGACAAGCAAACTATAGAGATTTTATATAATTATATCTCGATCGAATGGTAATTATTCACAGATTATACAGGGTGCGCCATCTCAATCTGGTCGATGAAAGTATTGAATAACTTAGAGAATTTTCAACAGATTTCACAAAGTCGTATTTTTTTATTAAATTTGATTCATCACAATTTATTTTGATTAGTTTCCAAAAACCACATCGATCAAATGTCCGCCTTTATTACTGAGACAAAAATGAGCTCTTTTTTCGGCATTTTCCATTGTATGTGCCAGCGTCTCGGACGATATCGCTGCGATTTCGTCTCGAATGTTGTTTTTTAGCTCCTCTATGGTCTTCGGCTTGTTGGCATAGACTTTACTTTTCAAAAATCAAATTTGAAGCCAAATGACGGATAGTGTCGCCTTTGGGCGCAGAACGTCCGCGATATTTTTTACGATACGCACGCTGAGTTGAAACAACTGAACGATTATTTTCAATGTAAAGCGAAACTATTTCGGCGCGTTCTTTCGGCGTATAGCGATACATGGTTGAAATTGTACTGAAATAACCTATACGAAACGTGTTGTACGACGCTGGTCGATTAAAATCTGTCAGAGTTATTCAATACTTTCATCGACCAGATTGAGATGGCGCACCCTGTACATGTGATACAGATTTTCTGTATAATTAAGATGACGTTATACGTGGAACGAGTTACAACGAGTTACAACTGAATAAAATTAAAACATGTTTTTACTAATTCGCCGTGATTATTAAGTATTTGAAAAATCTTTTCTTAAGTCGAATGAGATTTATATGTAGGAAATAAAGTTTAATATGTATTTAATATGTAATTAAAAATCCGAGTCAAATCCAATAATCAAATTTCATTTTTTTTGGATTTGAGTAATATTTATAAAAAATCATACATTGTACTTGCAAAGTAATCGAATTCCGACTAGTTAATTTTAGAATAAATGCAGAATTTGAAATGTACTTATAAATAATTTCTATCATAAAAAATTGAATTTTAGTAGTATTTGAATTGTAGTATTCGAATATATATTATATATATATTATGTAATATATAAATTATCATGTGAAATTGTAATAAAAGGTATGTTTCTTTGAATTATTTCATCTTTGTTGTTTAACAATTGTTAAACAAAGATGAATGATTCTCATGAGCGTTATGAGTGCCAAATGGAACTATTATAACTATAATGTACACACACACACACACACACACACACACACACACACACACACACACACACACACACACACACACACCAAATTTTAAATTGTAAATAAAATAATATAAATTTTGTGTGTGGATTTAGTTTTGACACATAATTTTAAAAAATATAAAGCTTTTTTTTGACAGTTATAACGATTTTATTTTATTCTGCGTTTTAGTATTTTTATAAACTGTAATTATTTAGTATTGATAATTAATAAACAGACTTAGGGCTTTTTAAATAAATAACAAAAACATGTTGATCACACACATTCAAAATAATATTTATCTTAATAAAATTTAATTGTGCATATAGTGTATGTTATACTTGGTCATCGAGAGAAATGTTAAGAGATAAAAGAAATAAGAGAATTACAGAAGAGAAAAAAGTTGTATTATTTTCCAGCACGTTAGTATTCTAACTTCTTACATTCTAACATTAGAATATTTGATATCGAAAGCAACAAGATAAAATAAGTTATAAGATAAATAAGTTAATTATAGAAATAGAGTTCAAAGAGCAGAATTATATATGCTATTTGTGATTTATATTGGCAAAATAAAAAATACACGTGGCAAAATGAAAAATGTTTAACGTTGATGACGTATTGACGTTGATGATGATATTCCTCTTCGTTTAACACTATGCAATAAAAAACTAATTATTTCTTGTCTTGTTTTTCTCTTCGCCTAATGATATGCAATAATGTAAGAAAAAACTAATTATTTTTAATTATTTCTTATCTTGTTTACTTCTTCAACAACAAGGCGTTACAAATCGTGTTACAAATATGTAAAAAAGATATTAAAATTCAAAAATATTTAATTGACGTAATGATGATGATATTGCTGATATTCCTTTCGTCTAACGATATGCAATAATATAATGTTAGTTAAGACAAATTACATATTTTTTCTTAAAAACAACTATGTGTTTTCTTTACACCAATTGATTCCTCTCATTATTCTGTGCATAGAAGTATTGAGGTAAGGTCATCGAAAGGTGAATATTTTACGAGATATTTTATGGTTTATGTAAAATTAAGAAATTATTTCAAGCCTTATAACTCCGGAAAATACTTAATGTAAAAGTACTTTATTATAATGTTTTGGAAAGCTCTCGAGATAAATTATAAGAATATGCAATAAAAATTAGAAAGTTCCATTTAAGAAATTGACGGTGACCTTCACGTGACCTTCAAATGACTCTTCAAGTTCAAATCATTGTCACCATCTGATGGCATCCTTCAAGCCATGAAACTTTTATTTAAAGCATTTTTTGGGAAAACTTCTTTCCGAGATATTTAAGGGTTTCCATACTTTTTCCTCACCCTGTATATATATATATATATATATATATATATATGTTTAATAAATATTTGTCTTATAACAAAAGCAAATAATTAAAAAAAGTGTATATTATGTTATTAATCTTTTGTTATTTTATGAAATAACCTATATAGGATATGTAACACCCCTTACGGAAAAAACACTGAAATATTGAGTGTTTACACTCAAATTTAAGTGTTAACACTTAATTTTGGGAGTTTACTCTTATATTTGGGTGTTATACTCAAATTTTGAGCGTTTGCACTGAAGCTTGAGAATTTACACTCGAACATTGAGTGTGGACACTCAAATATTGAGTATTTATACTCAAAATTGAGTGTATGCTTTAAAGGTTGAGTATGTACACCCAATGATTGAGTGTTTAAACTCAAGTTTGAGTGTGATCAACGATTTTAAATTGTCTGAGCAGTTAGCGACACATTCAGTATCTGTTCGACCACGAGACGTCTCGCGTGTTAATCCTTAAGTAAAGGAATCCTTCTTTTCAAGTTGTACAAATAAGTTGAGTGATTTGTAATTGTGCAATAAGCACATAATTGTTAGTGTCTCACAAGCACTTAAGTATTAGTGTCTCACAAGCATTTAAGTATTGGTGCCTCACAAGCACATAAGTATTGGTGCTTCACAAGCATACAAGTGATAGTGCTACACAAGCACATATATATCGGTGTCTCATAAGCACATAGAGATCAGTGTCTCACATATACATGGATGCGCATCCTCGCTAAGTGAAAGAAAGGCCATTTTACATTCGTTGGATCTCACAAGCACACAATAAGTCATCTCTCGAGCTATACGAACATTCTATATCTGTGCCCTTCCTAGATGAGTTCATAAGATAAGTAATTACATCATAAGATAAGTTCTTACATGCTACTCATTGTTTATATAACAAATAATATATTCTGTACGTTATATGCCGTATTGCGTTCTTATAATAACACTGCTTTCTGCATAATCATTATACTACAATTCATATCAGAATATTATACGTTTCATTCATATATTTATCACAATACTGTTATGTATTGTGTAATATTTACTAATATTCATTATTATATATGATAAGTTTGAATTACATTTTTAATTACATTTTTTTTAATCGTTTGATTTGCTTACAGCCTTACAATTATGACTAAAACTCTTTCACGTGTCATAAAGTTGATTCAAGTTAAGAGTAAGGGCCTATCCAGACAAACTTGCATAATCGCATAAACGTATGTTTAAAGAAATTGATTGGTCCACAAACAAATGCATAAGGAAATGAACCAATCAATTTCTTTATGCATACGTTTATGCGACTATGCAAGTTTGTCTGGATAGGCCCTAACACTCAAATTGACACTCAAGTTGAGTGTCACTCTCAAGTTGAGTGTCCGAAATAATACTCAAATTGAGTGTTACTTTGAGTGTCTTTTTGAGTGTTTTTTCCGTAAGGGACATTCTACCCTTACGGAAAAAACACTCAAAAAGACACTCAAAGTAACACTCAATTTGAGTATTATTTCGGACACTCAACTTGAGAGTGACACTCAACTTGAGAGTGATACTCAACTTGAGTGTCAATTTGAGTGTTAGGGCCTATCCAGACAAACTTGCATAGTCGCATAAACGTATGCATAAAGAAATTGATTGGTTCATTTCCTTATGCATTTGTTTGTGGACCAATCAATTTCTTTAAACATACGTTTATGCGATTATGCAAGTTTGTCTGGATAGGCCCTTACTCTCAACTTGAATCAACTTTATGACACGTGAAAGAGTTTTAGTCATAATTGTAAGGCTGTAAGCAAATCAAACGATTAAAAAAAATGTAATTAAAAATGTAATTCAAACTTATCATATATAATAATGAATATTAGTAAATATTACACAATACATAACAGTATTGTGATAAATATATGAATGAAACGTATAATATTCTGATATGAATTGTAGTATAATGATTATGCAGAAAGCAGTGTTATTATAAGAACGCAATACGGCATATAACGTACAGAATATATTATTTGTTATATAAACAATGAGTAGCATGTAAGAACTTATCTTATGATGTAATTACTTATCTTATGAACTCATCTAGAAGGGCACAGATATAGAATGTTCGTATAGCTCGAGAGATGACTTATTGTGTGCTTGTGAGATCCAACGAATGTAAAATGGCCTTTCTTTCACTTAGCGAGGATGCGCATCCATGTATATGTGAGACACTGATCTCTATGTGCTTATGAGACACCGATATATATGTGCTTGTGTAGCACTATCACTTGTATGCTTGTGAAGCACCAATACTTATGTGCTTGTGAGGCACCAATACTTAAATGCTTGTGAGACACTAATACTTAAGTGCTTGTGAGACACTAACAATTATGTGCTTATTGCACAATTACAAATCACTCAACTTATTTGTACAACTTGAAAAGAAGGATTCCTTTACTTAAGGATTAACACGCGAGACGTCTCGTGGTCGAACAGATACTGAATGTGTCGCTAACTGCTCAGACAATTTAAAATCGTCAATGATCACACTCAAACTTGAGTTTAAACACTCAATCATTGGGTGTACATACTCAACCTTTAAAGCATACACTCAATTTTGAGTATAAATACTCAATATTTGAGTGTCCACACTCAATGTTCGAGTGTAAATTCTCAAGCTTCAGTGCAAACGCTCAAAATTTGAGTATAACACCCAAATATAAGAGTAAACTCCCAAAATTAAGTGTTAACACTTAAATTTGAGTGTAAACACTCAATATTTCAGTGTTTTTCCGTAAGGGGTGTTACATATCCTATATAGGTTATTTCATAAAATAACAAAAGAGATTAATAACATAATATACATTTTTTTTAATTATTTGCTTTTGTTATAAGACAAATATTTATTAAACATATATATATATATATATATATATATATATATACAGGGTGAGGAAAAAGTATGGAAACCCTTAAATATCTCGGAAAGAAGTTTTCCAAAAAAATGCTTTAAATAAAAGTTTCATGGCTTGAAGGATGCCATCAGATGGTGACAATGATTTGAACTTGAAGAGTCATTTGAAGGTCACGTGAAGGTCACCGTCAATTTCTTAAATGGAACTTTCTAATTTTTATTGCATATTCTTATAATTTATCTCGAGAGCTTTCCAAAACATTATAATAAAGTACTTTTACATTAAGTATTTTCCGGAGTTATAAGGTTTGAAATAATTTCTTAATTTTACATAAACCATAAAATATCTCGTAAAATATTCACCTTTCGATGACCTTACCTCAATACTTCTATGCACAGAATAATGAGAGGAATCAATTGGTGTAAAGAAAACACATAGTTGTTTTTAAGAAAAAATATGTAATTTGTCTTAACTAACATTATATTATTGCATATCGTTAGACGAAAGGAATATCAGCAATATCATCATCATTACGTCAATTAAATATTTTTGAATTTTAATATCTTTTTTACATATTTGTAACACGATTTGTAACGCCTTGTTGTTGAAGAAGTAAACAAGATAAGAAATAATTAAAAATAATTAGTTTTTTCTTACATTATTGCATATCATTAGGCGAAGAGAAAAACAAGACAAGAAATAATTAGTTTTTTATTGCATAGTGTTAAACGAAGAGGAATATCATCATCAACGTCAATACGTCATCAACGTTAAACATTTTTTATTTTGCCACGTGTATTTTTTATTTTGCCAATATAAATCACAAATAGCATATATAATTCTGCTCTTTGAACTCTATTTCTATAATTAACTTATTTATCTTATAACTTATTTTATCTTGTTGCTTTCGATATCAAATATTCTAATGTTAGAATGTAAGAAGTTAGAATACTAACGTGCTGGAAAATAATACAACTTTTTTCTCTTCTGTAATTCTCTTATTTCTTTTATCTCTTAACATTTCTCTCGATGACCAAGTATAACATACACTATATGCACAATTAAATTTTATTAAGATAAATATTATTTTGAATGTGTGTGATCAACATGTTTTTGTTATTTATTTAAAAAGCCCTAAGTCTGTTTATTAATTATCAATACTAAATAATTACAGTTTATAAAAATACTAAAACGCAGAATAAAAATAAAATCGTTATAACTGTCAAAAAAAAGCTTTATATTTTTTAAAATTATGTGTCAAAACTAAATCCACACACAAAATTTATATTATTTTATTTACAATTTAAAATTTGTGTGTGTGTGTGTGTGTGTGTGTGTGTGTGTGTGTGTGTGTGTGTGTGTGTGTGTGTGTGTACATTATAGTTATAATAGTTCCATTTGGCACTCATAACGCTCATGAGAATCATTCATCTTTGTTTAACAATTGTTAAACAACAAAGATGAAATAATTCAAAGAAACATACCTTTTATTACAATTTCACATGATAATTTATATATTACATAATATATATATAATATATATTCGAATACTACAATTCAAATACTACTAAAAATTCAATTTTTTATGATAGAAATTATTTATAAGTACATTTCAAATTCTGCATTTATTCTAAAATTAACTAGTCGGAATTCGATTACTTTGCAAGTACAATGTATGATTTTTATAAATATTACTCAAATCCAAAAAAAATGAAATTTGATTATTGGATTTGACTCGGATTTTTAATTACATATTAAATACATATTAAACTTTATTTCCTACATATAAATCTCATTCGACTTAAGAAAAGATTTTTCAAATACTTAATAATCACGGCGAATTAGTAAAAACATGTTTTAATTTTATTCAGTTGTAACTCGTTGTAACTCGTTCCACGTATAACGTCATCTTAATTATACAGAAAATCTGTATCACATGTACAGGGTGCGCCATCTCAATCTGGTCGATGAAAGTATTGAATAACTCTGACAGATTTTAATCGACCAGCGTCGTACAACACGTTTCGTATAGGTTATTTCAGTACAATTTCAACCATATATCGCTATACGCCGAAAGAACGCGCCGAAATAGTTTCGCTTTACATTGAAAATAATCGTTCAGTTGTTTCAACTCAGCGTGCGTATCGTAAAAAATATCGCGGACGTTCTGCGCCCAAAGGCGACACTATCCGTCATTTGGCTTCAAATTTGATTTTTGAAAAGTAAAGTCTATGCCAACAAGCCGAAGACCATAGAGGAGCTAAAAAACAACATTCGAGACGAAATCGCAGCGATATCGTCCGAGACGCTGGCACATACAATGGAAAATGCCGAAAAAAGAGCTCATTTTTGTCTCAGTAATAAAGGCGGACATTTGATCGATGTGGTTTTTGGAAACTAATCAAAATAAATTGTGATGAATCAAATTTAATAAAAAAATACGACTTTGTGAAATCTGTTGAAAATTCTCTAAGTTATTCAATACTTTCATCGACCAGATTGAGATGGCGCACCCTGTATAATCTGTGAATAATTACCATTCGATCGAGATATAATTATATAAAATCTCTATAGTTTGCTTGTCCAATTGAGATTTAAAAGAAAAAAAAGATCTATCGATTCTTCTTATTGATTTTCTTACCGATAACATTGTTCAATAAAAAAGACGACCTTCGATCTTGTTTATATTGAATAGTGCACAGTAGACTATATACTTATTTGTACCATAAATCATGCAATAGAAAAAACAATGTTAATAATAAAATATTACATTATACTTATAATAAAATACTGTAGTGTTTTTATTTATTGTTATTAAATAAAGATGTTGATTTATATTAAAAAACAACTATTTGTCTTTAATCAATTTTTCTTGTCGTACTTAACATTTTTCAGAGAAGGAGTTGATTACTTGCCGAGATGTCTTGTGGTTTTTAGTCTTTTGTGGTTTTGCCATTAATTATATGTTGCGATTAAACTTGAATCTCTCCATCGTCGCAATGGTGATACCACATCCGAAATCTGCGGCAGTCGCGCAGTGCAACATACAGAACAGTACGTTAACTGTTGATGTTTGGGTCAACAAAATGTCTTGGGATGACAACGTTTCCTTTCCGATTATGATGTCATCCTTCACAAATGTTACGGTATCGTGGAGATAATCTCGTCAAAGACTTTATTCTTTCTTATTCTTCAGCGAATAAAATTCGGATGTGTTTTTCACATGTAATATTAATTTTAATTTTTGTTTGTAAAATAGCGTTTTGACATTTTCTTATTTCACGGTTTTGTTCAGTATAAAGATTGATTTGCTTGGAACCAGTACGAGCAAGGACTGACGTTGGGTGCCTACTACTGGTTGCACTGGATATCGCAGCTTCCTGGTGGTCTCAACCAATCAGAATCCTTTATTTCTATCCTGTCTCAGAAAATGAAGAATTCTGATTGGTTGATTCTCTTATGCATATGCGTTATGCGTTTATGCAAAAGTGTGTGGTTCCCGATGATTCTTTAGGGCTATCGCACACAAAATGCATAGCGTTGCATAAACATAACATAAGACCGCTGGACCAATGCGCATCTTATGTAAATCAATATGGCGACTTTTTTTTAGGTGTTTATTGGTCCAGCGGTCTTATGTTATGTTTATGCAACGCTATGCATTTTGTGTGCGATAGCCCTTACATTTACGAGCGAACTTTCTTTTGTCTTTCTATTATAATAAAGATCCCTTTCGTTAACACGTGTGTATATCAATTAAGTGAAGGACAATCCTACATATATACATATATATGTTATATACAGTAAAGTATATACATCTGTATCTACATTTCACACACACTGTACATACATAAAAGTGTATGTACATATAAAATACATCATTGAATATACCTCTTACATATTGTAATGTATATTCGAATTATGTATAAGAAAAATATGTATTTAGAGATTATAAAACGTATGTATATATGATGTACAGCAATGTATATACATATTACATACAATAAAGTATATAAAAACTATGTATCTACATTTTATACACACTGTACATATATAAACTGTATGTATATATAAAATACATCAATGAATATACATTATACATATTGTAGTGTATATCCAAATCATGTATATATAAGATGTAACATACAACATACAGATATTATTTTCATGTTATGGAAGTAAGTTGTATATTCATAGAATATCTAATGTTATATGGGATATATATATATATATATACAGCATATATATATATACAGGGTGTCTGATAATTTGAAGTCCACCCGTAAACTGCAGGTAGAATAGGTTAAACTGAGCAGAAAAGTCATGTATCATTTTTTGATATTCTTAATATTTACCGAGATATTAACAAAAAACGATCGGCGAATCCGCGCGAGCAAAGCGCGCGCGGCGAGAAGGATGTCCCACCGCTACGTGCTCACTAGGCGCGCAGTGAGATAGGTAAGGTCATCGAAAAGTAAATATTTTACGAGATATTTTACAGTTTATGTAAAATTAAGAAATTATTTCAAGCTTTATAACTCGGAAAATACTTCATGAAAAAATACTTTATTATAGTGTTTTGGAAAGCTCTCGAGGTCAGCTACAAGAATATGTAATAAAAAATAGGGGATGCCATTTAAAAAAATTGAGGTGACTTTCATGTAACTTTCAAATAATTCTTCAAGGTCAAACCAATGGTATCATCTTATGGGCCCCTCGAAACCAAATAACTTTTGTCTGAAAAATTTTTCTCTCCCGGGCTTGGTTTTCGAAATATTCGACTGGATGTTTTATAATGGGACACCCTGTATATATATATCTATCATAATATTTTTATGTATACTATAGTATATTATACAAGGTGTCCCAGGAGGAAGGGGCAATTCTGGGAAAATGAAGTAGAGGTTATTTTAAGAGAAAAATACTTATAAACATTATGTTCAATCGTTACAAAGATACAGCAATGTTCAGTTGTAGTGTTACACATATGACGTACCTTAAGGTGTCTGCATGAACTGCTCAAAAATTCCGTCGTGTACGTCAATGTACTTCACCAACCTTCTTCTTAAATTTTGAGTGATGCTACGAAGGGAATCATGCCTTTCTCGAATACGTTTAACAGCATGTTAAATACGAGCAACCAGTTCGTCTCGAGTAAGCGGCTTTTGTTGATACACTTCTGATTTCATCCATCCCCATAACGAATAATCGAGAGGCGTGAGACCCGGAGATCGTGGCGGCCAACGAATGGGACCTATACGGCCTATCCAACGGCCAGGAAAAGTCGTGTGAAAATGAAAAAGATACAGCAATTTTCCCTGTGAAAATTACTGTATCTTCGTAACGATTAAAAATAAACATAATGTTTATAAGCATTTTTCTCTTAAAATAACCTCTACTTTATTTTCCCAGAATATTGCCTTTTCCTCCTGAGACACCCTGTATACAGGGTGTCCTTCCAAAGATGTCTGAGCAAATATCTCGCAACTGGTTGAAGTTACATGAAAGTGTAATAAGAGAAATTTGCACGGCTCTGAGTCAGCTACAAAATGCAAGTATAAATTTTTTTTTACATTTTTTAAATGGATACTTATAATTTTTTTGCATATTTATATAGTAGGAGTCATTTGCAATCAAAATCATATGTAGTAAAAAATTGCTACTATGCATCGTTTAC
>CABEGB010001062.1:130973-167446 GCA_901521435.1 Crematogaster levior
ATTAAAAACAAAATATTATCAAAAATAAAAAAATATATATATAAAGTTTATTGTGAAGTCCAACAACACATTCTCTTTACATCTATTACATGAATGATTATCTCAATCAATTTAAGCGCAAATTAGTGCAAAATTATATTTTAATACATCAACCTATAGTACTGTAAGAGAATCAATATGTATTTTTATATTTGGCATAAAAATAATGTCGAATTGCGATTTACAAGATAAGACATTTTCGATCGTCAAATTTAAAGATATCAAAAATTATGATTCCGTATAAATTACTATCTCAAGTCATTTACACATATATTAGAATTTTTTTAAATATTTGTTTATCTATCGTATATTAAGAGGACCGGCAAATTTCTTACATTGTACTTTAAATAGAGAATAGATAATGATTCGCAAGATGAGAAAATTTTTCGATAGACAATTTGTCGAACTATAGAAACAATACTATCACATAAATCGTTTTTATTTCAAGCAATTTATGCATATATTGGAAAAAACTTAAGAGTAAGAGCGTGAGATGTACATTTTAGATTTGCCAGCGACATTTGTCGCACGGCTACAGCAAGTATGATGATGTGACAAAAGTAAGGACCGTGGCAGCAGCGAGCGGACATATAATTTAAGAACATATAATTTAGAAGCTGTCTATGTTAGTAAACATCGGACCAAAGCTCACGCTCTAGTCACGCAAAACGCGCGCTTATTTGCTAATCTTTTTAATTTCATATTTTAATTATTATTGCGTAAATTGCAAAATTAGAAAAGATTTTTTTCAGCTTACTACACCCTACCCGATCACGAACATTGGTCCGATATTTACCAGACACCCGGTATAATATATTTTCTTATTTTGCGTAATACGCAGTACATAATTGAAATATTAATTTAAAAAGATTGGCAAACAAGCATTTTGCACGCTTAGACCGCGAGATGTACGTTTTATATTTGCCAGTGACACTCGCACGGCTACGAAAAGTATGATGGTATGACAAGATTAAGGAATGCGCCAGCAGCGAACGGGCTGAAGCGTATAACTCCCACCCGCTTGCTGCTGGATCCTTCTTTACTTTTGTCACACCATAATACTTTTCATTGCCGTGCGACAAATGTCGATGGAAAATCTAAAACGTACATTTCACGTTCTAACACTACAGAATACTTATTTGCCAATCTTTTTAAATTAATATTTCAATTAAGTACTGCATGTTACGCAAAATAAAAACATATAATATACAAGGTGTCTATATTAGTAAACATCGGACCAACGCTCACGCTCTAGTCACGTAAAACGCGCGCTTATTTGCCAATCTCTTTTTTCGCAACTACCGACATATTCGCAACTACGACATATTTGCAAGATAAGAATTATTTGATAGTTGTTTTTGATCCACAAGATAAGAATTATTTGATAGTTTTTCCAGATGTCAAAAAGATACTATTCTATTAATCATTACTTCAAATCATTTCATATTAATAACATTTGATGTAAAAACGTAATACACATTGTTAATTACATAGTTTTATGTAATATATTTTCATGTATATATATTTACGTAACATTTTATATATATACATTTATGTAATATATTTTTAGATATATACTTTCAACTATAAGTGATTATGGAGTTTTTGTCAAATTTTATTTTTTATATAAAGATCATAACAAATTAAATTAATTTAATAAATTAAGTTAGTGAATTGTATGTATGGGCCTCGCAATATACAGAACATATAAATTAAGAAGCTTCGAAGCTTCGAATTTTCAAATTTTCGAAACTTCGATCTTCGAAGCTTCTAAGAATCAAAATTATACTATTTAATAGAGATGGCGAGCTAGGGTTAATAATTAAATAATATAAAGAAAGTTTCAATATCAAGAAAGTTAATAATTAATTTAATTTTTTAAGAATTGCACAATCGTATATAAGTTAAGACACTTTATTGTCCCTTCTAACATTATAAATTGCATTTCTTTCTACATTGTAATTTTATATAGTTATATATAGAGAATAATATTAAAAATTTATGTATTAGAAGTTATATATTGAAAATTGGTATTAAATTTTCGAGCGTATTCCATTTATTCTAATATTATTATTTATTATATCATTATTCATTTATTTATTCAAATTGTTATTATTATTTTTTATTACTTATTTATTTATTGTTTTGTTATTATTTTTTATTATTTATTTATTCACTATTTTGTTATTATTATTTTTTAATTTATATGGGTAGGTGTATGTGCGCATACTACTCAATATGAGGTATTCCCGCCCCTTCAGCAAATGTTTAATGGTGGCTCGATTATGATTTGGGCAGGAATCACAATGACTGAACGTACAAACTTAGTAGTAATTCCTCCTCCGGGTTTGACAGCAGCCCGATACATCGATGAGGTTCTTCGGCCAGAAGTTCTACCCTTCCGGCAAAGAATTGGAGACAATTTTATTCTTATGCAGGATAATGCTCGTCCTCATAACGCTGCGCTGACAAGACAGTTTCTACAGGATCACGATATTACGGTTCTCAATCATCCAGCAGTAAGCCCAGACCTGAATCCTATTGAACACGTCTGGGACTTGATGGGTCGTCGGTTAAGAGATTATCCAAGACAGCCAACGACGCTCGCAGAACTCGAAAGAATTCTTCAAGAGATTTGGCAGGAAATTCCTCAAGAAGAAATCAGTAGATGTATCAGTATGAGGAATAGACTGCTTGAGGTGATTCGCCGAAGGGGCGGGAATACCTCATATTGAGTAGTATGCGCACATACACCTACCCACCCATCCGCATTTCACAACCACCTGTCCACCTACCCATACACACACACACACACACACACACACACACACACACACCATGATGTGCAAACTCCGACCGAGCAACCTCCTCGTGGTGCACATCGGATAACGCGAATGCCGGCGGTACTTGATCAAAATCTTGCAAAAAACAAGGTCTACTTTGGAACCTGATAACTCAGCTCCTAGGCAAGCTAGAACAATTTTCTTTATGCCATTTTAAAGGGAATGTTTTCGGCTTCAAAACTAATGTGGTGACGTTTCTCGCCTCGTTGTTGCTTTGCCCATGGAAGGCTGCAATGTCATAACATTTTTAAGACTCAAACACTCCCTGCTTTTGGTTTTCGTGAAAAAAACAGTTTAATGGGACGAAAAATCTCACTTAGGCCATTTTAAAGTAGAGGCCTTACCCTTCAAAACGCGCTAAGGAACAATGTCCTGCGATTCCTGGAACCCGAGATATTGGTTTCTGAAAATTGACAAAATTTGCAGTTTTTAAAGTGCTCCCCTAATTTTTTTGCGTAGTGTATATTAGAATAATTCAAATTACTTTATACTATTATATTACTTTATACTATTATGTATACTTTATGCTCAAAATCTTAAAATAGATTTTCTGTTTATATAAATAATCTAAATTTTCTGAATTTAAAACAAGATAATAAGATGTGCCATAATAAAAATAATTTATAATGATCCAAAGCGTGAATGTCTTGTAATATTAAATCGATATATTATATAAAACCATATTTAAACTTAAAATAAATTTCTTTACATATGTTTATTTTATTTTCGTTCTTTATCAGATTTACTCTTAGAAAAAAACTAACATTTTATTTTTCACATTAAAATATACATATTTACATAAAATTTTAGAGAAAATACATTAAGAGTATATCAGACATATATGTGGCGGTCAAAGCTCACACGCTTCGCCAGGTGTCGCCATCAACCGGCTCAGCGCCCTGGAAGGCGTAAGCAGTGTTGTGAGGCGGGCCCGGTTTTCTGGCGCATGCGCGGCCATGTTGTCTGTACTAATATTAACAGACACGTATCTACGCGACTGTCTGCAGAGGAGGTATGGGTGCGAAAGTTTTAGCGGGCTCAACGTGCAACGGAGGACTACAGAGATTGGATACCAGTTGTTGGTAAGTAAATATTAAATCATGGACTGTAATAATAACAGTAGTAGTAGCAGTAGTATTGGTAAAGGAATTGTAAAGAAACGTAGACTTAGAAATTTTCAACATTCTTGGCTAGATGAAAATGATTTTAAAGGATGGTTAGCTCCTCATCCTGACATACAAAATAATTTAAAAAATTATATTTTTCCTTAAATTACAAAAACTTACAAAATTATACGGGTGACCAATAAAGGTACACCTTTTTACATATGGAGATACTTCACTGATGCTACATTCGCCGCGCATGCGCCAGAAAACCGGGCCCGCCCCTCACAACACTGGGCGCAAGCAGAAGATCACGCGGCACACCGCGTTCGTTCTTTTAGCGTTACCGGCAACGTGCGCCGAAAGACAGCACCGTCAGCACCACGACAACGGACTTTCGGAGCCACCGCCGCGTGCTAAAGGAAAAGACGGATCCTCTCAAAAAAGGTACCAACGATGTCGACGTGGAGTCAAAAGTGAGTTAATGTTTGCTTAAAATGTTTCAATTCGTTTCGTAGTTCTAAATTCATACGTTTGCAGGCGATGCTAAAGAAAAAGTTACAAATGAAGTCAGAAGCACTCATGCTGTTGAGCCAGGAAATGGATCAGTGTAGGACACAACGAGATCAGTTTAAACTGATGGTTGAGCAAATTCAAGAAAGATTTCTACATTTGAAAAAACAGATATACGATATGAAGGAATTAAACAGGTATCTGATTCTGGTTTTTACAATGAGTTAAAGAAGAAACTGTATTCTATGATCTTTTCACAACTTGAACAATAAACTTTTTTTGCAGCTCAGACGATTATAGCTCAGACGATGATTTTAGAACCTTGGATCTATTGACGGAGAGAGCAAAACAAGTGTCTCAGGCTGCAGGTTGAAACTTTAAGGCAGAAGCTAGCAGATGTCGAGGATGATATCAAAGTATTACGTATGAATAACATTCGTATGCCAATTGAACCACAAAAAACTCAATTAGTACCAGTCATGCATCAAAGGGAAGAGATGATAGAACAGTTAGAAAAATTTAAAGGTAAACATAAGGAGAAAAATTTAATATCATCCAATATATTGGAAATTAAAGTAATGTACAATTTTATATTATCGATTTATTTTATGCTTACTATTGGTCATTAATTTCTTGAGTTAATTTATATTTCAAGAAAATATTTCTTAATAAGATTATCACATTATGAAATAATTTATAGATAATTTCTGTCATAGTGTTCACAGTTGCAAACAGATCTACAAGCAGTATTAGATGAAAAACATGAGCTAGAGATGGAAAGGGATGCTTTTAAATGTAAGACACACCGTTTGAATCATGAACTGTCTAAAGCTTTAAACGCTACCAAACCAGTTGATTTGGATGCCCTTATCAATGAAAATAGGTGAATCAAGAATATATAACAGTAGTTTTTATTTTATTTTTATTTTATGTTTATTTATACTGCAAATGTTTTAGATATCTGCAAGAGAGACTACAATAATTGCTTGAGGAGAAAGAACTCACGCGTCAATCTTTATCAAAGTACAAGGTAAATTGACAGGCTAAATGATGTTATTACACGTTTTTTTAATTTGTGACTTTATAATATTAGGCACAATTTTTTCTAGAGTATGTTGAATAGTAAAAGGGCGAAAGGAGCTATCAAATTGGGAGCAAATTCTGTGGCTGGAACAGTGATGACTCATAAACAAGGTAAATATATTTATAAATATATAATATATTTATATACACATGAAAATTTATTTATTATTAAATCCTTTATACGAAGAAATATATTTTCGCAGTCGAACAACTTCTCTTCAAGAAAGTTCTTATATACCGTCTCAGAAGTCTGCTGCTGCCGTTACTGATCTACGATGTCTTTGCACTGCCTTGCTGGAGACTTTAAATGACAAAATTTTAGCTCTGGCACATCAGAAGAAGGCTAACAAGTAAATAGTTTAATGTTAGTTACATGTACATATATACTTGTGTTTCTATAGATTTGCACGCTGAATTACAGAATACTGGCATTGAGGAATTGTGAATTGGATAGTGTTGTACAATCACCAACCATGAAGCTCTTGGAAGGATACACAAGCACCAATGTTGACTTGAGATATATGTACAATCAGATAATTGTAATCATTGCTATTGAGTTAACATATTATTCGTAGCAGATCTATTATACCATTACATTCATTTCTTGTAGGTGATAGCGATTTCAGCGATTTAAATAATACAACTAACAGTAATATAGATAATATCGAGGAGAACAATATCATTACAAATGAGAAATATACAATGTAGCTCTTCTCCCGAAAGTCAAGTTATAACAATTGCAGTTAATACAAATGAGTCTTCCAAAAAACTTAGGCGTATTGGTTCAAAAAGCATGAAATAATTTAAAAGATAATAATGTCGGATGTCCGTGTGCTATTTGGGTATAACTGAATTATAAATAAGAACATTTTTGCACATGTTATTTTAATATTTGTATACATTTTCTTATTTTTATTACTTTTTATTTTTCTTACTTTTTTTTAATTATTTCTTTATTCATTTTCCCTAATCGTATATAGTCCTAGTAAGAACAAAACAAGCTATTACCTCACTCTTATTATGTACTTTTATTATGGATATTATGTATTTTTTACATACAATATTTGTTAGTTTGTCAAATATCTTGTTTTCTTTGTTCAGGGCATCACCATGAAATTTTGAAAATCCATCATTTATGATTTCAGCTGCATGAAGGAAAGTTTCGGATAGATAAATGCAATTTCCTCTTGATAAAGAAAAGAAAAGATATTAATTTTTATTGTATTTACATGTTAAAATAGCAGGTAATTCTTCAGAATCACTACATCAGCACCAAATTCAATAAAATTGGGTCAATCGACTCGTTTTTGCACAAAACTAAAGAATCTGGCAGATAAAAGTGTCGCTCTGCTCTGGGAAGCGAGATATTAATTGTTAAAGTTCGCGACTCGATAAGTTAAGAAACCTGTCATATCGACGTACAGACTGTCTGAGCATGCGCAGCGACGTAACGCAGGTCAGCTGACCATGCCAGCGTCATTAAGTGCGCGAAATTGAAAATGAATACAAGTTAAGTCAAACGCGTGTGGGGGTCCAGGGGGCGAAGCCCCCCACTATCACGAAACGACTTCTGTTACTTTAAAAAATTTGCCGTCGCGTACGATTTATCGCGGATATCTCTTGTCTTTGAATTACTGTGTATCGATACGTCGTTCGATTGAAATGTACCGAATATCTTCGTCAAGCTAGCTACGATAGCAGCCTTCCCGTAAGTTCAGTTGTCACAGTTTAAGAATGACTGTATTCAGGAGAAAAAGCAACTTGGCAACTGTTGTAGAACTCATGAATCTGATTGGCGCATGTTCTTAAATTCAGTAAAGAATAACAGCATACGTCAATTAGATTCACGATGTTTACAACAGTTGCGAAGCTGCTTTTTCTGATGAATGCAGCCAATGGTATTACTGATAACGAAACAGATCGGCCAGATCTCAGGCTTCTTCGACTTATAGATTAGTAGATGATATATTTTCCTTTGTAGCTGACTTATTTGAAAGTAAAAATTGCAGGTCGAGAATTTGCTTATTTCTTCTTTCATATAATTCTTCACTGTAAAGTTACTGTCAGACGATAGATTTTTTTGCCACACACCTGTCGGTTTGTTTTTAATAATTTAATTTAAAAAAAGCGTATTGTGAAAAAAGAAAGAAAAATAGAAGATGAAATTCTCGACTGAGAAAATTTGATATTACCGATAAGATATTTCGTTTAACCGTGTTTAATCGCTTTTTAGGAGCGTATTATTATTTTTCGGTATTATTTTCTGAGACAGGTTGGTCCGAATTTCAATTTCACTGAAAAAAAATCTAGAAGCTTGACATCGTGAAAACAGCATTTAATCATTGTCATTGTACATACATTCTTCTCGTTACATGTGCGAACTTATTGTGGATCTTCTCTATTCTTCAGATAACAGGTAAGGCTTCCTTTCCACCTGTTTCGTGTCTGTTTCAACGTTGGTCCAATCATCGTCCGTCGAAGTAGTTTAGGAATAACGAATAGACGTCTATGAAGTACATAAACAAACACTGTTTATTCGTCGGCTCTCCCCTCCTTCCGTTTTCATCTTCCAACACTATCCGTTAAACCTTATCAACGTACGAGTCGTTATCAGGCACCTTCATCCAGGACGTTATTTCTCTCTCATCTGATAGACGAGAACTATTTTTATTGAATAATCGAGAACTTTATTCCGTTGAACATGTCGGTCAAAGTGAGGACCGCTGACGGGAAGAAGGAAATTTCAGTGAAATTTAACAAGCAGCTCGCCGTAGAGGATTTGAAGGTAATCAACTTGGCGTTATACAAAACTAGACAAAAAATTTTGCTATGACATAAAAATAACAATAATCACGTAAACAAGCCAATTCCGGTCACGCTGGATCTTAGTGTCAAATAATCTTTGTTCGTGTGAATGTTTATGTATATTTCATTCTCCTTGCGGATTAGTTTACCGTTACGAACGGACAAACGAAAATCTTTGCAGAGCTAAAAATATATTAAATATTAAGCCTAATATTCACGGTACTACAAGTATTTTATTAAAAATTTCTTTTTCATCCCCAACATGATAACAATGAATATGTGGCGAAAAAACCATCTCAGCCAGGATTTTTGGAAAAGAAATTTTTAATAAGATACTTGTAGTACCGTGAATATTAGGTTTAATATTAAATATATTTTTAGCTCTGCAAAGATTTTCATTTGTCCTTTCGCAACGGTACGCTAATTCGCAAGGAGCATGGAATGTACATAGAAATTCACAAAGATTATTTAACACAACGCTACAAAGCATTTTTACAGAATAGATTTCTTAATCTTTAATTTTTGAAGTTATGAGAACATGTCAATATTCGCTTACAATTAGATGTAAAATTCGACTACGAATGTCACTTGACAAAATATATATCGAATGTTTTATTTTTCAGCGTGAGGTTGAAAAAGAACTTCATGTCAAAACGGATTTACAAAGATTATTCTATTGTGAAAAACAGCTAGAAAATGGATATTTGCTTGCTCATTACAATATAACTTTTAACGACGTTATATTGTTAATTGCAAAAACACAAATGGATGATGTTGAGAACAAAGTAATTTCTGATGATGAAGAGAATACAAAGAAGAAAGAACAAGAAAAAGATGAGGAATTGGAAGCTGAGAGTTTGTATTACAAAATTGGAGATGCGATTGATTGTTATGAAAACACTGGTGCTTGGTTCGAAGCCATTATAAAATATATCTATAAAGAAGGAGATGAAATATTTTATGAAATATTATGGGAGGCGGATAATACAACCTCTTTTGTACCTGAAGCACATATACGACCACGCGCTCGACATTCTGTACCATTCGCCAAATTATCTGTTGGTCAAAAAGTCATGATTAATTATAACATAGATCAGCCTGAGAAAATTGGACTGTGGTTTGATTTCACGATATCTGAAATAGAGGCAAAAAAAGAAAGCCAAGAGTTGGTTGGACAATTGCATATTAGTGGGTATGTCTTTGTTCTGCTGATGATTATTGTGTCAGTATATAAGACAATAATGGAAAATTTAGAATCTATATAAAATTATTTTTAAAAAATTTAATTTGTATCAACAATTTTTTCTTTAAACAGTAACAATGAGATTAACATTCGAAAAAGAGTGAAGGAAGAAGTATACGCGATAGAAATACCTCAATTATTAACCGAGAGAACTGCAGAAGATGAACAGTTCATGATAAGTTACGGCAAAATTAGACCTGTAACTCCTAATTGCGAAGAGTGCGAAGATGATCCTAAATTAAAGTGCCGAGCGTGTGGCTGTAACATATGTGCAGACAAGGAAGATAGAGACACGCTTCTGATTTGCGATGAATGCGAATATATGTTTCATATCAAGTGTCTGACTCCACCACTTCTCGATATGTTGCCACCGGAAACTTATTGGTATTGTTCTAAATGTAAAAACGACGAAAATGAAATTGTCAAGGTACATGTGTTTTGTTATTAATTTGTTGCAATTTGTCTTTATTATTATTATTATTATTATTATTGTCATCACTATTCTATTCGTTACAGGCAGGAAGAAAACCGAAACGTGCAAAAAAGTTCCTGTGTAATAAGAAAGAACGAAATTGGAGTAGTGGGATGTCTTGTGCTCGGAAACAAGAAGTTTGTGACAAGGTATCAATGTATCATTCCGGACCAATTCCGGGTGTGGACGTTGGTACGACTTGGAAGTTTATAACACAGGTAAAGGAAAATTCTACATTTTATATAACATAACATCCCTTGACAGATCTGTTGAATGGATGTGAGAAAAAGATACTTGTTTAGGTTTCGGAAGCAGGAGTGCACAGACCAAATATAAACGATATCCATGGACGAGAAAACGACTTCGTATATTCTATTTTACTTTCGGGTAGATATGAGGAAGACTACGACAATGGTGATGAATTTTTGTATAGCGGCTGGGATGATAGACATTTAACAGGTATATCAAATTAAAAAAGAAAGTCTTTTACCATAATTTAATTATAAAGTTCTTCTATATACGCTCAATATACACGCATCCGGCATGTGAGTCGTGTATTCGTAAATGTGTTTATATATTTTTCTATGGATATCCAGATGGCAAGAGAACCAACGTACAAAGTAAGGACCAGGAGTTAACCTTGCTGAATTTGGCATTGGCTAAAAATTGTAATGCTCCTGTAAATGACAAAGACGGTGCAACAGCTTCTGAGAGCAATTGGAAAGAAGGGAAACCAGTTCGAGTGGTACGCAATTATAAATTAGCAAAATTTAGTAAATATGCACCGGAGGACGGTAACAGGTACATTAAACGCGTGTTGTTTGTACTTTTATAAATAATAGACGGAACGATCTTTTTTTAACAATCTTTATTTTTATCACAGATATGATGGTATATATAAAGTGATAAAATATTACCCAGACAAGAATGTTGACGGTTTCGTCATATGGAAGTACGTGTTGAGAAGAGACGATCCCACTCCTGCACCATGGACTAAAGAAGGACAAGAGAGAATCGCTTTTCTTGGTTTAAAGATACTGTATCCTAAAGATACTGTATCTAAGAAGTTTGTCAATAAAGTGCCATTTGATGAAAAAAAAGCTAAGGAACCACTAGCTATCGATGACAAAGAAGACAATGTATCCATTAAGGAGTCTAATATTAAACGTGTAAACTTTGATTTGGAGGATGAATTGAAGACTTTAGAAAATGACAAAGTAAACGCTCAATTATGGACTGAATGTACAGCGACTGTGACAGATGGCAAACCTGCCGTTTTAGAATCCGTCGCAGAAAAGTAATATTTTTTATTTAAAAATTTTTTTGTAATGATTTACTAATCAAGCTGACATTTGACAAAATACAATTTTATATTTTGCAGATTTAAGTGCGTTTTCTGTCTCATGGTACTTGACGAACCTGTAAGGATTCCTTGCGGGCATAATGTTTGCCTCGAATGCCTAGAACAGGCCTTATCCTTCGAAACTAATTATTGTCCTACCTGTGGATATTCTCTAGGCGAAACCTATGAACCACATGAAGAAAAATGAAACATTGTAATCCGCACTACTAGTAATTTATCCTGGCTACAAGGGTGGACAGTAATGTCACCTTTATATAGTAATACATCAATTTCTTTGTTTGCTCCAAAATTTGTTAAATGATTTTTCAAATTACAATATTATTTCGAAATCCCATAGAATGCAAGAAATTTTAAACATTATATTTGTAGCATGGATTTACTTTAATTTGAAATCTAGAGCATACGTTTGCACTAAGAATTGGTTTGTAATGATTTTTGAGAATTGACTAGTAGGTTTTCATTTCCGAACAAATTTTTCTGCTTTTATAGGTTTATTCTTTTTCGCTGCACTAGGATCGCACTGAACTAATACTGAATTGAACAGGAACTCTTAGGACAGCACAGAATTCTTCTAGTGCAAGAGTGTAAAAGAACGTGTCAGTGCAGTGATAAATATGGCATATCATTCCCACTGTCATCAACAGTGGATAACTCTACGCCATGCAACAAAAGTATACCGTTGCAGTTGATCATGCTATTGACTGCAATAGGACTTGGAACAATTTCTTGCCTCGGTCTGATATAAATGTTAAATTCTTTTCCTCCATTTAGCAACGATTTGTAAAATGTCACCTTTTTTTAAATTGGATGTCTTCAAATAAAAAAAATGATTAGGACGTCATATTCACTGGTGTCGATATCGTCGTTATTTTCATCTTCAATTATATTTTCATCTTCATGGGCACTGCTGATTGAGTTAGTACTGCAATTACTCTCATATATAAGATCTTCATGATTTTCTGTCATGTGACGTAAGATTTTTTTACGAAGATTTTTTTTCCGGAGTGTTGATGTTTGAATTTATGTGTGTTTATAATCGACGTAATTTATTTGCTCTAACAACGTGATGTATGTGATGCTTTCCTGATGAAAGTTGTTTTTTTTTTTGGCTGTTTCTTGAGTATATATTTCTCCGAGGTTCTTTTATCCTACACTATAAGAAAATCTGTGAAAGAGTTCATACTGTAATACCGAGATTTCAGAGCTTTACTAGCCATCAAAGCATTCAAGCTTTTATTTTGATCGTTTGATCAAGAGAAAATTTTTCTGCATTATCCGCTAACTTGTAAAACACTCGCTTGAGATCTTCAAATAATTATAGATTATTAAATTCTCTAAGCGGAATGATCGTAGTTAGCTTTACTTTCGATGTGACGACACCATGCACTACTGTTCGCAACCAAACGAAGGGCTCCGCCAAGCCTTTCTCACGCTGCATTGCATTGCCTGTGCTATATTGCCTATATAGCATAGGTGGTGTAATGCAGCGATAACACGGATAGTAAGCGGCGATAGTAGTGTGTGCTACATCACACATACTGCTGTCGCTGCTTACTACTTACATTGCATTCGTGGGATTTGTGTCCCTTTGTTACGATGTCGTGAATCTTAGCGTGAGCAGCGCTGCGTTCGCTGGGCGCGCTCAACGTGAAGCGGCGGCGCGGCGCTTTGAATAAAAACATGTTAAACCTTGCGACCGTCCCCTTATTGTTTATAACATTTTCACTCTTTTCTGGAGTGTTCCTTTTTTGGCATCATTTCCTTCAAAAGGAAATGACGACCGAGAAGAACATTCCGGAAAGGTACGGTATAAAAGCGGATGCTGAGTGGGGACGGTCGCCAGTCTACTTTGAGCCATTCGAGTACGATCCGCATTTTCTTTCGCTAAATAGTTTGCACACACAATAGGATAGTCGCTTGCTATCCTAACGCAAATTGTGTTCGTGATAGCAGAGTTGCTTGCTCTGCTACTTTTGCGCGCTTTATTGGAGTCGCTTGCTCCTCGCAAAAGTCGTGTTCAACCGCCACTCAAACGCTTTCGGACATGTGTCGCGTTTCTCACAGCTCGCTTTGTCCGCGCCGTGTTCCGCACCTCGTGCTGAAAGTGTGTAGACTTGTAAATAGAATCTGTATATAAGACTTTTATTCTTTTGTGACTGAAATATATACACTATTCAACTGTTAAAAACTTGCGTGTAAGTGCTTCTTGTGTGTGCGTGCACGTGACTCTCTCATTTCCTAACGATTCCATTTCGCATCGAACAACTACAAATACTGTAGTTATTGCATGATGTGGGATACTACGTATAGCTGTTGCCATAGCTGAACTATTCCTAGCATTTTGAGCTATTGCGTACGTAAAGCATTTATAAAAGTAATTGATTGCATCTTTATTTAACTCTTTGTGCCCCTTCTCAATGTCATAAAGCTGTTTTTTACCCCTTTTGTAGCATGGTTTTTATCTGACTGTTTCAGAATAGCATGATTACTATAAGTGTTTTGACATGCTGCAATAGTGCTACTGTCATCGTCCCATATGAGAACTCCAACTTCTACGTGTTGAGACTTCAATATATCACTCTCTAAAATTAATTTTTTCCCAACATGGGCTTCTTTTGTAGAACCATAAAAATTTTTGCGACAATCGTGATCAGGGTGATCATTGTTACAGTCGCATTTTTTACATTTCCTGTTACATGACGAATAATCTAAAACACGTCCAGTAAAGTGATCGATAATAGCTCCAAAGCCATTTAGACTGTCGTAATTGCGTCCTACTCTACGTGTACTCCACCCCATATCGTAGGAAACTAAGATGCGAACCACCTCATTGAATGTTATGTTTTAATCCTCTGGTTGTGACGGTGTGAATTTTTCGGTAGATCAAACAATTGTTTTTTATTTTCGCTAGTTGATAGACTAGCAGATAGTAAATCATTCAAGAATCACTGAGAATCATCTGACGTCTCCATTTGTTTAGAAAATTCGCTTTATAATTCATTGACAATTTCAACAGTCTCTGCTGAATTAGAAAGTTTAGACCATGACGAAGATAAATTCTGTACTGATTCTTGATATTCTTCTGGGATAATAAATCCTCTTTGATGTTCTTCTAGTCTAAATGTAAAAGGAAAAGGATATGGAAATATTTTATCGGAAATGTAAAGAATTCAATTTGTAGGTTACTATCTTATTAATCATCAAACATTCATAAAAATCAACGTGATTTATTGAAAAAAAAGATATTGAAATTTGGTAAGGAATAGAAAATACTGGAAAGGAGTAAAAATATTCACAAAAATTTCTCAATAATAGAAGCTCGCTCTATTGCCATCTGCCGCTCCAACTCCGTTACCCTACTACCGTTCGCAACTTGTTCGAGCTACGTCTTCTGCTGCTAATTCGACTTCTTCTTCATATCTTTTAAAGGTCTTGCAATCATAAAATAGCACATTCATGCAGGCAAAGAGTTTGTCCAGTTGAGACCAATCTAAACCGTTGTGCAGAGCTACTGAAAAAGAACAAACGTATGGAATACCATAATAAAATATTACAGTGACTGCATGGTATAGTTAAAAATTAATATTACACACATCTCACCTAGAACACTTTTGGAGTTGAAATCGAAACGTTTGTTTCCACAGGAATGCATTTTACCTGTTTTTATTTCGTTAATCAACAAACATTTATGGCATCTGATTTTCAGTAAAGACCCTAATCCTCGACGTAATTCAGCTTCAATGAACTAATGATCAATGAACTAAGGATAATGTTTCTTTACAAAAATGGCACTACTCGTCTACCTAAAAATGTTACTTCCACTATACGTCTGTCTTCACCAGCAGTCTCAGTATCATTATCCTGAAAATATTTGAACTGTTAAAGATCTCCTATTGACACTCTTCCACTCTTAGCAATTTTCCTCGTTCAATACTTTTCACATTGGTTACTCCATCAGAATCTACGATTTCACAGTCTCCTGTTGTATATTTTCTCCTCTTCAATCCATTCTTTTGCTGCAATAAACGACGATCATACATACTGTTTTTGATTTACTATTTTCTCTTTTCAACGAGGCATTTTTCTGATCACATAATAATTTATGTAAATCACCAATGTAATGTCACATAATCTAAAGAACATAATAAAAAACTGTGACATTTACATTAACGTTCTGCTGCATTACAGCACTAAAATTTCTAGTTCCACAACGTTTTCCCTATTAATAATTTTTTAATAAATTGAAAAAAGATTTGGAATAATCTCTAATCAACAAATCATAGAAATCATGTTAGTTTACATTATAACAAATATAATTGAATTGTAGTATTGAGTACATTTGGTTAAAAAAGTTAATTAAAATAAATTTCTTTTTTCTAGAAGTTGGATCCCTGCAGAAAAACAGTAGCTTCCTTCTTCATCTCCCCCTCTTGACAATCTAGCCAGAACATCCTTAAAAAACTTCACGCACCAGTTTAGGGACACTCTGTGTGTGACAAATTTTTGTTTTATTATTTGTACCATACAAAAGTTCTCCAGCGACATTACGAATTTCCAGACATTATTTTGTACACGGTAACACGGCTTCTTATCAAGATCAGTACAATGTTCTTTTGTATCTAAACAGGCATATTGTACTAGAGACATGGATATTTGAAAATCTAGTTTTTTAATATCCGATGCATCCGAAACAATCATGTTTCGATCATTCACGTTGATTGATGAACATTTGCACTTAAGTCTAGTAGATATTGCACCATTAATCTAGAAAAAACAAGTGGGTTAATTGACTACATATGGACATAATGCACATCGCCATCCTGTATTAGAATATCCTGCTCAGTAGCTAAAACGAAAGAAAGAGAATTGAGGCGTTTAGTATAATTTTTTTTTCTTTATTCAGACTTGAACTGCAGAGATATTTATGATGATTAGGTTTAAGCCTAATATAGCGAAGAAACACGTATAAATGCAGTGCAATAGTTTTACACAACTAGTTAACAAAGAATATATTTTTTAAGATATAACTTAAGAAATTTAAAGTAACGTTGTATCAAAAATACGTTTTAAATATAAAATATATTTTATAATTTTAATATACATATATATTTTTATAGAATATTATTTTTTATAATTTTATTGAGATTATAATTATATATTTCTAATTATATATGTATACATATTTATTATTAAATGTGTTTTACTTAAGCTTCGGACTCTTTAACTTTAATTTTTTCTTTCTACAAAAGCGAGAAATGACCCATCGAATCGACATCAAATCGACGTCAAAATCATCGATATTTCATCGAATCGAAATAATGATCGAAATTTAAAGTTTATTTCGAAGTGTATGTTTTATGACATTTTTTAAAGATAAATATTATTTGTGATACGTATTCATCATCAAGATCTTAAATAAGTAAATTTTATGTTTTTTAGTAAAATATCGATATTTCATCATTTCGATATCAATTCGATACTATTTTGATTCGCTTCTTACATATGAAGTTTTCATCATTAATAGTGTTATGATTACTGTGGTGCAATTTTGTAACTCGTTATGCAGTGTCATCATTACATTGTCGTTGCGCAGCTTTCCTACGGTATTATTCACGAAATGTTTTTTATACATATTTAATTATGTACATGATTATTTCACTTATTGAGAGGAAATAAACCGACGTCAATATAATTATGACAGAAGATATTTCTCTTAATAGTGTTTCGTTTTTTCTGCAGAGTGTGTGATGATAATATGTATTTCTTTCGTATATGTATAGATTAGGAAACTGAACAAAAAATTCCTCTTTTATTTTGTAAACTAAAATTTTTTGTTATTAATAAAAGAAGATTAACGAATGATAACGCGCGATATGGCAGATGAATTATGATAACCTGTCTTCATACGTACTTATAGATTAGATTAAACTAAACAAGAAGTCTTCTATTATTTTGCAAATACCATATAAATTTTTAGTTATAAATGAAAGTAGATTGGTGCATTATTGCGCACAATCATGCACCAATCTTCTTTAATTAATAATTAAAAATGTATATGGTTATTTGCAAAACATTTGCAGAATATTTTTGTTCAGTTTTACTTAATCTATAAGCACACGATAACAAGCGTCGCAATCGCAACTTATCTGTCATATCGCGCATGATTATTTGTCAATATTCTTTAGTTATAATAATAATCTTACATTGTTGTTCGCAAAATGGTAGAGAAAGTTTTTGTCCAATTTCACCTAATCTATATGTACGAAAGGAGTACATATTATCGTCAAACAGTCTGTTTATGTGATTCTATTCAGTTTGCGTGGAATCTATATGGAGTCTGTGTTTCAGGTTCATTACTAATAAAATTTGATTATACTGCGCTTTTTGAGGCAGAAGAAACCATAAAAACATGGTTGGCCAATGCTCCAACCATGTGGCGTAAACAAAAAAATGAGATTTATGGAAAAAGAAAAAATTAGAAATGAATACTTAACTGGTTGCCGTTGCCTTCCTGAGAGGTGGCCGATCGAATAAAAACCGACGTTTTGGTCGGATTTGAACTCGGAACTTTGGCTCGTTAAGACAGTGTACATCTCTCTGAGCCACGATTGTCGACAAAAATATAAATGAATACTTATGCAAAGAAAAAGTAGAACACTTTTTCAAAGTAGTTTCAGCAGTTCATACGACACTATGACTATAACGTTATTTTTTTAAATGTAATGTTTTTATATTGTTGATGCATAATTATCCGCCGTTTATGTAGGCATGTTTTTTTTTAGTGAAAATTGTTTACTTTTGTTTACTTTTGTTTTATAAAAATATTCTTCTATGTTTAGGTGATATGCTCCAAAATAATCATTTAAACATGTTTCTGTTAAATTTTTATGTCTTTTTTCATAATAAATATTGTTTAAAAAACGGTGGATAATTATGCATCAACCTAATAAAATAATTATTTTGTTAAAAATATACTGGAAACTTGTTAAATAAGAAGTTTTTGATATATTTCTTATAAGTCTATTTCTTGACAACTATTTACTTGAAAATAATTTTTATATAAATGTACGTTGCAAATATTTTTATTTTTTATTGTAAAATAAAATTTGTAAAATATTAATGTAGTTCAACGTATTTTCCAAAAATTATTATATATTTTCTCATTTCTGATATCCCAGTTGAAGATACATAGTGAAGAAACACCTTTTAAAAGCAACTTTATAAATACCAAAATATTTAAACAAAATGTCAAATAATCGATATTGAATCGAAATTGAATCGATATTGAATCAAAATTATTCTAGTATCGAAAATTCATCGAAAGCTGTGACATAAATCAATCGAAATCGATGATTATTTCAATCAGGTTTTGATGTATGTTTTCGATGTCGATTCGATATCAATTCGATGGGTCATTTCTGGCTGGGTTGTATGTTAACGCAGATACATCATTGTTAACTTCCACTATTAAAAAGTCTAATTCTAATATTAATTTGTCCGATAATTCGAATAAATCATGTCCCACATGCCAGAATAATGATAAACCCTCAGGTGCGCATGTTTGCTATTTGTGTAAAACATATGTGCATGCATTACCTCAACGTACAAACAATGGGACATTATACGGCAATATGTTTAAGAGCGAGTGTATGGATTGCATACAACAATCTCGAAAAAAAGGAAAAAGTTGTTAAGGAAACATAATTACACCAGCTTTGTTAATTTATGTCAAAAAAGAAAACTAAAAACTAATAATATTTATACGGTGTAATAATGTTTTTTGTGTAATATTCTATATATTTAATATTTTTATATTCTAAAATATACACACATATATATATATATTTTTTTTAAATAAGTATTAATAAATGAAACTTTTATAAGTATTATTATTTTGATTAAAATATTTTACTACATATTACATAAATTACTTATCTTACAAGACAACTGTACAAGCGTCGATGGCTCTCTTTTTCCTCTCAGGTTGTCGATCAGTTTCCATTGATTCACACAACCATCACATTATTAATCACATTACTAATCGAGTGTCACTGCTTTATTAATAAATTTCGTAGTTGGAAATTGTTTTTGTACGTATTTCAATGTGTAAAAGTAGAAGGTAATAACTGACTCCCAAACTGGCACCAGTGATATATAAAATGACGTTTATTACGTTTCGACCTGAGATTTAGGTCCTCTTCAAATATATCTACAAATATCATGTGAAGGAACTACAATGATCGTTTAAAGGCGCAAAATTATACAAATCAAAATAAAAACTTACAAAAATAGTCCGGTAAAAAATGAATACAGTTAAATAATATAGATGACAATGAATCGGTATCGATTACGATTACTTATAAAGTACGTCTGTTGTTGGTGACGGAAACGAAAGGACTGAGCAAAATTGAGTCCGAAAATGTGACAAACGTTACAAAATTTTAATAAATAGATAAAATAAAAAGGACACAAACACAAAGGAATAAGTAGAGAAACAGGGTCAATAGACTAAAATATAAATAATAAATAAGAGAAGGTTGTATAAGGTAAAAATAAAAGATATAAATTATAAAATATTAAATAAATCTAAAATAGAGAAATCGGGTCAATAGTCTGAAATGAAAATAATAAATAACTGAAGGTTGTGTCAAGTGAAAGTAAAATTGATTTCTCTATTTTAGATTTATTTAATATTTTATAATTTATATCTTTTATTTTTACCTTATACAACCTTCTCTTATTTATTATTTATATTTTAGTCTATTGACCCTGTTTCTCTACTTATTCCTTTGTGTTTGTGTCCTTTTTATTTTATCTATTTATTAAAATTTTGTAACGTTTGTCACATTTTCGGACTCAATTTTGCTCAGTCCTTTCGTTTCCGTCACCAACAACAGACGTACTTTATAAGTAATCGTAATCGATACCGATTCATTGTCATCTATATTATTTAACTGTATTCATTTTTTACCGGACTATTTTTGTAAGTTTTTATTTTGATTTGTATAATTTTGCGCCTTTAAACGATCATTGTAGTTCCTTCACATGATATTTGTAGATATATTTGAAGAGGACCTAAATCTCAGGTCGAAACGTAATAAACGTCATTTTATATATCACTGGTGCCAGTTTGGGAGTCAGTTATTACCTTCTACTTTTATTTTTTATCACTGGCAAAGAGAAGATTTTCACATTTTTCAATGTGTAAAGTTTTATTATTATTAATCACATTAGTAATCGAGTGCCATTACTTTATTAATAAATTTCGTAATTCGAAATTGTTTTTATACGTATTTCAATGTGTAAAGTTTTATTATTATTAATCACATTACTAATCGAGTGTTACTGTCTTATTAATAAATTTCGTAGTTCGAAATTATTTTTATACGTATTTCAATATGTAAGTTTTATTATGTAGCATAATGCGTATGTATTATTGCGGTAATGTGTAAACTGCGCCTTCAGGTGACCTTGACAGGACACGACTCGCGAGTCTGCGACGTATATGTCGGAATAAGTAAAGAGAGAGTAGGTGCGCATGCTATCTATGACTGCGAAAATCGTAATAAATGAAGGTCACATATCAATCTCCTTCACGGAGCATGAGCTGTCATCTAAGATAAGAAGAGGGAGTAGGGAAAACTGGAAAACCGATGCATATTCCGTTTTTCGAGGGATTTTTATTCTAGTCGTTAAATATTAAGTTAGCAAAACCACAATTTTTTGTAATTTACGAGGGGTACAAATTTATCTTTAGGGGTAGGAAATAGTACCCAGTGTGTGTTACTTTATGCGATAAATTTAATTCGATTTTGTGAATTTAATAATAAAAAGATCGGAGGAGAATGGTCTTGCTATTTGATTTATCAAAATAAGGGTTGAAGGGGTTGATGTTAATATTTCGTAGTATTTTGGTTGGTACAAATTAATACGAATTCAGTACTAATGGAATCGACTTTCATATTCCGTTTTTCGAGGGATTTTTATTCTAGTGGTTAAATGTTAAGTTAGCAGTTTTTTTTAATTTATGAGGGGTACAAATCTTTGGTGGTACAAAATAGTATCCAGTGAGTATTACTTTATGCGATAAATTTAATTCGATTTTATGAATTTAATAATAAAGAGTTCGGAGAAGAATGGTTTTGCCATTTGATTTATCGAAATAGGGGTTGTTTGAAGGGGTTGACATTAGTATTTCAAATTATTTTGATTGGTACAAATTAGTACAAATTCAGCCCTTATAATTTCTTTTTATTTTTATTTTTTTATTTATTTTTAGTTGAGGTTAACATGAAGCTAGCAGCGCCATGGTTTTTTTCGAAATGAGTAAAGGTACAAAATTATTTTTTGTGGTACAAATTAGTACAAAATGAGTACTAAAAATTCTAATACGTCTGATTTGATTTTGCCGAAATGTTTCTGCCAGTTTCATAGAGGTGCGTGAAACACAGGTTTGGTTTAGCACTGACTTTTATTTGGTGATGATTACGTATAAATGATGATGAATGTGCGGGTGTGCGTGTGTGTTTGTGTGGATGCGCGGTTCGCAGAGCTCTCTGGAGGAAGGCCTTTACAAGCGGAGTAAGGGTGAGAATATCTCTGTGTGTGTGTTTGTGTACGTAAGAAAAATTTTTATTTTTTAAATATTTTTTGATAACCTAGTAAACGGTCAAGTATGAAAAATACACATCTCTGTGCTGACAGCTACTTTTGTAACATTAAATGAACTAAGCAAGAAAACCAATTACTATCATGGAAATAATAATTAAATCTATATAACATGCATTTATATCAATAACATATATTTTTTAAGTCTTTATGATCGTGTTTTTATATCAGGGATGTCATATGTATTTCAAAAATTTATGAATATAAGCCGTTTGCTGAAATAAAATATATTAAATTACTGTAAGTATGTCTGAGCAATTGTGTATGTATAATACTAAAATACTGATACTGATTTGGCGTTGCTAATTTTTAAAATAGTGTTTTGTAGCAACGCTAAGTCTTTTAATTAAATTTTTATTTTATATTTTATTTTATATTAATTTTTAATTTTTAGATACATTTTTATATTTTTCTATTAATTTGTAATTTTTTGTAAATACTTTTTAATTTTATATTTTTACTTTTTTGTTTTTCTTTTTTAAATTAAATTTTCGAACTGTTTTTATTTAATATAATTTTTCTTTTAATACATATACTAGAAATTTTAAAAATATACATTTTATTTCAAAAAGTTTTATTAAGTTGGGGCAATGTTGTAATACCATAATTTTTTTTAAATTAAAACAATTATGTATAACTTTTTGTAAAAATATTAAATTTTTATTTTCAAATAGCATAATTTCTCGATATCAGTATTTTAGTAGGATATAAAAAAAAAATTAAAAACTATTTTTTATAGTATTTTGTAACATTTTTTATTAAAATATTTTTATAAATTTTTATTTTTACTTAGCACAATTTGTTGATATCATTATTTTTGTAGAATGTATAATTGAAATAACTTATAGTTTTTTTATTTTAATCTAAACAAAATGGTTTAAAATAAACCATTTTGTTTAGATTAAAATAACTTGTGTAGATTAAAATTACACTATTTTGGAAATAGATTTTTAAATAGTTTTTTTAGAGTTAATAACACTATACTATTTTGTAAAGACATTTTTTGACGCAAACTTAGCACTTTTTTTTACCTTTTTTTGAAAAGGTAATTTTTTAAGAGATATTACTCTTTTTTGTACCCAATTTACTTACGTACATAAATACTTTTTTGTACACATTTGTGTATCAATCAATGTGTATTATGAGAAATAAGAGGAAAAGAAATACTTTCGCAAGTTCATCAATATCAATATGCGGCTCGTGTACAAATTTATATTTTAATCAGGTAAATCAAAGATATTATTACTGTATTTGCACATACAATTATACAATTTGTGGATTTGCAATAAGTATTATATGACCCAAAAAATCATAAATGAAAAGGTCAAGCCATGTTCAAAAATAGACCCTCAAGAATTTGAATTTTTACAAATTTAAATGATTATCTAATAATATATTACCATGAAAAGTAAGTGATATATTATATTAAATGATTATCTAATAATATATCACCATGAAAAGTAACTGATATATTATACAAGGTGCCAGTTCAAAGTGAACATACATAAAGTGTATATTATCTAAATAAATTAATAAAATAAATAATATAATAAATTTAATAATATATTACCACGAAAAATAACTGATATGTTATTCAAGGTGCAAATTCAAAATGAACATACATACATAAGGTGTATATAAGTAAAATTGATTAAAATTTGACTCTAACAAGGGAACTTCGTGAAGTGGAAAATTCTGATTTTAATGAAACTTTACACACATGTAGGAGGGGTCAATACATGAATTTAGAAATATAAAGTTGCTGCTATAAAACGATTCTAAGGGGTGAAATCACCCTTCATATACAGGGTGTCCGATAATTCGAAGTCCACCCGTAAACTGCAAGTAGAGTAGGTTAAACTGAGCATAAAAGTCCTGTATCATTCTTTGATATTCTTAATATTTACCGAGATATTAACGAAAAAAGATCGGCGAATCCGCGCGAGGAAAGCGCGCGCGGCGAGAAGGACGTCCCACCGCTACGTGCTCACTAAGCGCGCAGTGAGACGGTGGGAGGAGCCTACGAGCGTAATACTAGAACACTGCGGCGACCGCGCCGAATTATTGGTATAATCCCACCGCTCTATCTCCCACCGCCACACTGCGCGCTTAGTGAGCACGTAGCGGTGGGACGTCCTTCTCGCCGCGCGAGCAAAGCGCGCGCGGATTCGCCGATATTTTTTGTTAATATCTTGGTAAATATTAAGAATATCGAAAAATGATACAGGACTTTTATGCTCAGTTTAACCTACTCTACCTGCAGTTTACGGGTGGACTTCGAATTATCGGACACCCTGTATAGAGCGGTTGTTTACATTTCTCGATATATCTCGAAAACTATTGAAGATATCAAAAAATGTTTTATATAAAAGTTTCATGGTAAAATCATCTCTATTTAACCAGTTTAACAAAATTTTGAAAAAAAATTTGTTGAACAATATTTTTTCCAAAATTTTGGAAAAAAATTTTTTTCCAAAATTTTGTTAAAATATTTAAATAGAGGTGATTTTACCATAAAACTTTTGTATAAAACATTTTTTGATATCTTCAATAGTTTTCGAGATATATTGGGAAAAGTAGAGTAAAAAGTCGCTCTATATATGAGGCGTCCAGTTTCAAAACTCGCTAAAAGCACTTTTCTCACTTTTTTGAAACGGGACTTAGAAGCAGTAGGAATTTGGAATGAATGAGTTTTGGAATTGTAAGAACTTTTTGATGTAAAATTTGGGCCATTTAAGTAATTTTTGAAACGTCAACAATTTATCATATCGTAGTAGTCTATTGACAATCGATTCCTTTTGCCAGCTCAAAAATTTTTAAAAATGACTTTAGCGAGTTTTGAAACTGGACGCCTCATATGAAGGATGGTTTCACTCCCCTTAGAATCGTTTCTTAATAGCAATTGAACATTTCTAAATTTATACGTTTACTTTTCTTCTCCCCACATGTGTGTAATATTTCATTATAAGAACATCTTTCAGCACATTAATAATTTTGAAAAAATAATTTTTTGCATTTATTATAATAAAAGAATATTTATCGCATTATAATATGAGAAAAAAAAGTTTTATTCTGAATTATGCTTATAATTCTTTAAATATTCTAATAGTTTTAGCGCCAATTAAAAATTTCTCTATTTATTCTAATATGTCTAATATGTTTTAATATGTGCCGATATATATATATATATATATATATATATATATATATATATATATTTTTTTTTTTTTTTTTTACGTAGGAAGAGAAAATGCTTTACGCACACCTCATATCGGCCGGTCCGACAGGGTAGTGTGGGACTCTCCTTATACAGGTATACCCACTAAAAACTCTCCCTTGATAAATCTCTTTCATTCTTATAGAAGATTACATTATCCAAAATTTTCCATAATTATCTGATTAAACCAAATAAAAGTAATAATTACGTGTGAAGAAATCCCATGTGGCAGACAGAGTGCATTAATGCTATGGTTGATGATATTTGTTATAAGAGCTATTGCATCATATATTTTTTTTATATTTTTTTTTTATATTTATATATTTTTTATATATATTTTTATCACAAATTAAAACAAGCCTTTTAGGAGCCTGGACATATATGTATGTACGCAAATATAAATCATTACGAACGTTATACGCGTTTCGGCTCACTGAGCCCTCTTCAGTAACGCAAATTTAAAAATATAAATAAATAAAAACTCAAATTAGATACAGATATTTGCCGAGTATGTAGTCCTTGTGAAGGGCGCAAACTCATCGTCAGTAGCGTTGGAAAGAACGTAACCATGGGCGACCTGGTGTTGGTGGCTCCCACGAATTGACCATTTCCGAGGAGCGATAACCAGATATGTGCGCTGTATCGTGATGAGAATAAGGAAAAGCAAGATTTATATTATCTATTGTTTAACCATTATAAATTTTAATAACGGTAATTAGTGCTCAAATGTCTGGAGATAGGTATTTAAAGTTTGTGAAATAAACGTAGTAATTACTTTAACGAATTCATAAGAAGTAATAATGGTATAATTTAAGGCTACTTGATTTTTGAAACAGTACCTGTTCTTGCTCTTCCCAATTTTATCGTGCGATCTCTTATTGTCTAACGTCTTGATAGCTGTTATTATCGGGACGGATTGAGCATAAAGATCGAAAAGCGGTCAACGATCACGTAGACAAAATAACATGATATTAAGAAGGGGAAGCACCTAACAATAATGTGTTGTCATCTGTTTATTTTAAAGAGAAAATGTCATAGATATTTTTATCTTTGGTAATTAGCGAGTTTTGAGATAATATCGAAGTAAGCCTCATTTAGTTGCTCTGAGTCTTTTTGTAAGTTAATGCTTACTTTCTGGGATTTGATATAAATCATTTCAGAAATTAAACGTTTATGATAATTATGTTCGGTATCAAGGATTCTAACATCCTCCCAGTCAAATGTATGGTTATATTTTAGCATGTGTTCCGTGACAACCGAATGCTTTGTTGGATCAAGCTTCGCATTGTATCTATGTTCTTTCAATCTAGTTGAGAGTTGTCTTTTTGTTTGCCCTACATAAGATGCATCACAGTCTTTACATTGTATTTTATAAATGACATTATTCTTTTTAGACTTTTCAGTTTTATCCTTATGTACTTTAATAAATTTGTTCAATTTGTTGATGCATCTTAATCCTAAGTTTATGTCGGAATTTTTTATTTCAGCAGATATTTTGTCGGTAACGTTTCTAATGTATGGTAGAGCTAAGAATTGTTTCTGGTTATCAGTGTTTGAGTTATCTGATTGTTCTATTTCCCTGTTAATAAAGTTGTTAATGTGTTTGTTGATTCTTTTATGTAGGCAATTAAATATTAAGTTGAGGGGATATCCGTTACTTAATAGTAAATTGATGCATAGGTATTCTTCTGATGGAAGCTAGGGTGTGAGTGTAGTATTGCTCTATCTATCAAGTTGTAGATAGTGCCTATTTTGTGGTTTAAAGGGTGATCAGACAGATACGAAAGGAACCTGCCAGAGAATGTGTTCTTTTGATACCAGTCTACGTATATTTTATTTTTTTGCAAAATGATGTTGAGGTCAAGAAAACTAATCTTTCCATTTATACAAGGTTCTAGAGTGAACTTTAGTCTGTTATGGTAACTACTGAAACAATCTAGTATGGATTCAACCTTATCTTTTGGTGCAGACATGATAATATCATCAACATATCTAAAATAGAATTTATAATGAAATTGAAAGGAGTCTAAAATAGGTTGTTCTAGATCTTGTAAAACAATATCCGCTAATATGGGGGATAGTGGTGAGCCCATGGGAGTACCAAAACATTGTTTGTATATATTGTTGTTAAAGGAAAAATACGTTGAGTTCATTATGAATTTAACGGTGGTTAAAAATTCAGTTTTTGAAATTTTCGTGTGGGATTTAATGTGAGTCCATCTTTTTGATAAGCTATCCATAGCTAGTTGTAATGGAATATTAGTAAAAAGAGATATGACATCTAATGAAAAAATGGTTTCAGTATCTGTTATAGTTAAGCCTGAAAGTTTGTTGTAAAGTTCTTTGCTATTGCTAGTGTTGCTCTTGGATTTTGGGATGCTGATCGAAATTATTTCTTGCAAATATGTACCTATATTATGTAATGCTGTGTTTACTGAGGAGACTATTATTCTAAAGCTTAATTTTTCTTTGTGTGTTTTTGGAAGTCCATATGCTTTGGGTAAAAGAGAGTCACTCGATCTTAATTTAAATAATTCTGGTTTTGTAATATATTTTTTGTCGAACCATTTTTTGACCGTATTATTTAGCGTTTTTTCAATATTAGTAATTGGATTCTTTTTGACGGCAATATAAGTGCTTTGGTCCTCTAAGATTTTTTCCATTTCTGATATGTAAAATTCTCGGTTTAGGGCTATCGTGACGTTTCTTTTGTCGGCTCGAGTAAAAATGATTTCGGGATGATTGTTGATAAATTGTACGATTGACTTATATAATGGTTCAATTTGTTTTTCTGTTTTATTTTTAAGATCTTTTCTTTCTATGAAGTTTTGTATAACTGGGATGGAGAAATTTCTGATGGAAGTTAGTCTTAAGGAAGTGTTAATATTGTTATTATTTTTTTCCAGGTCCTTTATTAAATTGTATATCGCGTTTCTTTTATTAAATTTGGTTGGAAGACAAAAATCACTGCCCATTTGCAAAAGTCTTGAAACATTGTTAGGGATGTCGATGCCGGATAAGTTATAAAACCATTTTTCATTGGTAGTTTCTAAGGGATTTTTCTTTGTTAACTTAAAACTTTGGGGGTTTATGGATATGGAAATGGAATTATTATTAGTAAGTGTTGGTATTTCTTTGCTTATTTCTGTTATTCTGTCTCTTTCGTCCATTTTGCAAAAATATGAGACAGGTTTAATTCTTTTGAGCATATGGATCTCTTTTAAACCTATAAGCCAACTGATCTTCTTGTCGTGCTTAAGATCTAGCCTATTCTTATAACGTGTAAACGGTTTGTGAAAATATTTGATTATGGCGTTCAAATGTTTAAGTTCCTCTGTAGCTTAAATATTTCTGTATATAGATCGTCAATCTCTGTGTTTAAAATAGCTCTTTTGTACATGTACCTAAGTCTGGAAAGTTTTCTGTTATTTCCTGGTTTGTACCAATATAACGAAATTCTGCCAATGTAATGATTTATATTTGCGTACATACATATATGTCCAGGCTCCTAAAAGGCTTGTTTTAATTTGTGATTCGATATCAAAGGAGCCGTAATAAATTGTTTACTCTTATTTTAATATATTTTTTATATTTATTTTATATTTTTTATATATTTTTTATTATTTATTTAAAATTTTTTAAAAATTTTATAGAGTTTTCTTCTTTTCTTACTTACGAGCAATTCTTATATTTCGTAGTATTTACAATCATGATACTCCTCAAAGAAATGATGCATACAAAAATATTTCTTACACCAGGAGCAACGTATTACGGCAGGTGCACCACATATAGCACAGCGTGGTATTTCTTGTATATTTTTTCCGGAGAAACAAAAATCCACCGGATTTTCGAATTGTGATGGCCGTTCTTCAATGTAGCCACTTTTAAACCAGGCATATTTAAAAAGTTTATGAAATCGCGGAGAAGACAGCTGTATGTGAGTTAAGGATTGTAATTTAATGATATTATTTCTTAAATGTAAATTGATATCATAATTTAACAACATAACGCGATCACTAAATGTTCTCACAAAATTTTTCCATATTCTAAATCCGTATACATCAAGGGGTTGTATAATTCCTGTGGTTTTTTTTTTTTGGTATTGTTAAAATCCGTACGTCTTTATCTATAGATGGCATAAGATGTAAATTGTATAACTATGTGTAATTGCTTAGTAGTATTTACAATCATGATGGTAATGGTAATGGTAATAAAATGCGGGTAGGTCCACAAGGGACCCTAGGATGCACCTAGATCTAGAGATCCTCTGTGCTTCCCGCAGGTTGCGTAGCAGTTAGCTTCTCAGACCAAGCCCTGCGTTTTCCGCCAGGCTGCATAGCCTGCTGACTGCTAATGTAGGGAGATTCCTGTGCTCCACAAACGCTGTGCCCAGGAATCTGTACCTCTTTATCGCCAGAGCTGGACAATCACAGAATATGTACAGTCTGTCAAGTAAGATCGTGGTCGGGTTAATTTATTTAAAACATTATTTTAAAAAATTTTTAAATACATATATGCATTGTACTCGATAAGAACAAAGATGCAATTATGTTAATAAGGCGTCCAATCACTACCGGCGTCGATAATTGCCTAGCATCTCCGAGGCAAATTGACATATTCTAGCGGCAAGGACCTCCAAATTCGACGAATCTCGCGAGATAACTACTTCATACATTAAGCAAAAGCTTCGTAGAAAACGCACGTACTTTGAAGTAGTTATCTCGCGAGATTCGTCGAATTTGGAGGTTTTTGCCGCTAGAATATGTCAATTTGCCTCGGAGATGCTAGGCAATTATCGACGCCGGTAGTGATTGGACGCCTTATTAACATAATTGCATCTTTGTTCTTATCGAGTACAATGCATATATGTATTTAAAAATTTTTTAAAATAATGTTTTAAATAAATTAACCCGACCACGATCTTACTTGACAGACTGTATGCTGTCCTCCCTGTCTTCTCCACAGAGTCTGCAGCTTCTATGCTCCGCCAAACCCAGGTTAAACAAATGCGCCCTCAAGGGAGTATGCCCTGTGAGAAGGCCGATGGATAGTTTCAGCCATCTTTTATTCATTGTTAGCAGTTCCTTCGCCCTGTTCTTTTCGAGTTCTCCCATCAGACTCTTCGCTTGGCGGCACCCCCGGCACTCCCTCCAGGAAGTCCGGTGCTCCTGTTTCAGGCGTCCCCTGATGAGGCTTTTGTCCAGGGCAAATGGAATACTTACTACCTGGTTAGCTGGTCTCTCTTCGGTTCCCAACTTTGCCAGTTCGTCTGCTCTCTCGTTTCCATCAATCTCTTGATGACCAGGGGTCCAGAGCAAGGTAATTTGGTTACCTCTCCCAAGTTTATCGAGTGAGTCCATGCACTCCCTAACCAGAGATGACTTTGTGGTGGGCTTCGCTAGGGCTCCCAAGGCTGCTCTGCTATCGGTGCAGATAAAAATATTCCTGTTATGGAAGTTGTTAGCTGGTATGATCCTAGCACATTCCAAGATGGTTAATACCTCGGCTTGAAAGACCGTGGCTAGTCCACCTATTGGAATACTAATTTTGCAGTCATTCTTTTTGTTAAAAATTCCTGCTCCATAGTTGTCATTTGCCCCCGAGCCGTCCGTGTACCAAGTATCTGGTCCCAAACTGCTCCGGAACTTCGGTTCTTTCCAGTCTTTCCTGCTGGATATGGCGATCTTAAACGCCCTATCCCAGTGGTATTGCCTGGAAATTCTATCCTGTTTTAGAGTGAAAAGGCTTCTGTGTAGGAACTTCAACCTGGTATGACCAGGTCCGTCCCTCCACTCGCCCTGACAACTCAATCTATAGGCGATAAGCCTAGCTGCACTGATAATCTTCAGGTGGAGTGGAGGTATATGTAGTGCTACCTCCAGCGCCTCCGTGGGTGTTGTTTTCATGGCCCCTACTACCATTGCCCTCAGGTAATTTCTCTGAATGCATTTTAGCAGGTTTCTTGTTTCCGCTTTCTCCACTCTGGGCCACCAGACTACCGAGGCATAAATGAGTCTCGGTATCAGGATAGCTTTATAAATCCATAGAGCAACTCCCGGGGTAATACCACATGTTTTGCCCATGGCTTTCCTACACGCCCAATAGGTAGTGTAGAACTTATTCTTTTTATTTTCAAGATGTTGTTTCCAGTGTAGTTTCGGGTCTAAATAGACACCCAGATATTTTACTGCCGAAGCATACCGGATATTGCTACTCCAGAGCCTTAGCAGCTCAATGGTGTCTGGTTTATATTTCCTGGTGGAGATCATGGCCTCGGTCTTTGAGGGGTTAATCTTCAAGCCCTTGGCCGTGCACCAGTTTTGAACAATTTTGAGCGCTACGTCCATCCGCTCTTTGAGGGTAGTTAAAAATCTTCCTCTAACCACTATGACCACGTCATCAGCGTAGCCAGAAGTGTGGAAGTTCGCCTCTTGTAGTTTCTTCAAGAGTTCATCTACCACTAGGCACCACAGTAGTGGGGAAAGAACCCCTCCCTGCGGACATCCTTTGGTTGGTTTACCACATAGTGATATGTCCCCGTACCCAACTGACAGTGATCTGCCCGTCAGCATGCTCTGCACCCAATCAATGAGGGCAGATGGCTTTTCTTTGCATAGCGTCTATAATGGCCTTGTACGAGGTGCTATCAAAAGCTCCCTCAGTGTCCATGAAGACGCCCAGCGCGTATCCCTTGGCCTCCAGCTGAGCCTCTATCTTGCCCACCAGGTGATTCAGGGCAGTATCCGTGGATCTGCCCGCCCTGAAGGGATACTGAGGGGAAGCTAGGGGCCTAAGAGAGAGTGATCCTGCTTTAAGATAGACATCCACCAACCTCTCCAGTGTCTTGAGGACAAAGGAAGTAAGGCTAATGGGTCTAAAGTCCTTAGCCAGGATATGTCCATTCCTGCCCGGCTTTGGTATAAAGCACACTCTAGTGCCTCTCCAGGCTTGGGGAACGCATCTCAGGGCTATACTTGCTCTGAAAATCCTAGTCAGAGGGCCCCGTAGGTGATCCAGCCCCCTCTAAGAGAGCGGGGCATATCCCATCTGGTCCCGAGGCTTTGTATGGTTCGAATGAGCGGATCGCCCATTCTACTTTTTTGGTTCAACCACTTTCGCCGTCAGGGACCATTCCCTGGGAAGATAAGCTGCCCTGGAAATTGCCACGTCCCTTTCGACTGAAAGATGGAGCATCACCCCGAACCCCGGGAAATCTGTTTCCATCAAGTGTTCCAGTGTCTCAGATATACCTTCAATAAAGCTTCCATTCGGGCGTTTTAAGCATCCCAGACGAGAGTTGGAATTCTGGCATAGAATTCTGCTGAGTCTAGATGCTTCAGGAGCACTCTCGACACTTTCACAGAATTCCCTCCAGCTTTTCCGCTTTGCCTCTACTATAGCTTTGCTATATTGTCGCTGGGAACTTCTAAACATTTCCCACGCTATGGGCGATTTCACCCTCTTTGCCCTGTTGAAGAGCCGTCTCGTTTGCGACCTAAGCTTAGCCAGCTCTTTACTCCACCAGGGAGTATTGGTCGCAAGACGCTTTTGCATCAACGGGCAGTTTGACTCAAACGCGTCTGTGACAGCATTGCTAAGAAAATGTGCCGCTCGTTTGAGGTCATCCCTAGTATGAAACCTGTTTGGGGCCTTGGAGATCTTTATTGGTAGATTTTCCGTATAGCCCTTCCAGTCTGTATTCCTAGGGTTGCGTACCCAAATTGTTTCTGGGATGTGCTGCAGATTGAAACGTATTTGCTTGTGGTCTGAACCGGAGGGCTCATTCGAGACCCTCCAGTTCCCCACCAGGCTCGCCACCATCTCCGTGCCTAGCGTAATGTTTATAACCTCCTGTCTTCTAGAGTCCAGGAAGGTGGGTTCCGACGCTCGATTTAAAATCATTAGGCCAGTGTTTATGATAAAGTTGTGTAGGTGCTCACCTCTCTGGTTTATATTGGTGCTGCCCCATCCTACATGGTGGGAGTTAGCATCACAGCCCAGTAAGATTTCGAGATCTTTGTCCTTGGCGTAGGCCAGCAACCTTAAGATTTCCTCCTGGGGGGGGGTGGTTCCTCTGAATCGTAGGGCATATATGCCGACCCGATCAAAAAATCCAGACTTCTATCATCCGCGAGTTGCAGTCTCGTCTGGATGACTGCGAGGTCCTTACAGCTGAGCTGAAACATGAACACCGCATTACAACCCTTGGTTGCAATGCAGGTCCTGGGCTTGCGGCCCGGGGGGGTGTAACAAAAAGTACCGCGTCCCCCTAGACCTTTGATTGCGCCATTTAGGAGCCAAGGCTCCTGAATGAGTGCAATGCCTGTATGCACCGTAGCCATGCTCTTGGCTAGAATTGCCGAAGCGCTTTTGCTAGTGCAGATTAATCTGCGTCACCTGGACACCGGAATTAGCCATTTGATCGACTAATCCCCCCCCGTCCACTTTTGTGACCGCCGCAGGCACCTCCTTGCGTTCCTTGTCGAGCAACCATACGGTTGCCCGAGCCAGCCCGCAGAAGGGCCTATAATTGCAGGCCCCGAGGCGCTCCAGCAAGGAATCGCCGACAAGGCAGGAGAAGTGAGTGCTCGAAGCATCTCTCCTCTCGCTGCCCCTGGTAACGATCCACTCCCTGGATCCCAGGAATTTTGTCCGCATTTTGTCTGTCGAGGAGCCTCAGAGACTCCTCGACAGTTATATCGGGTTCCTCGACCATGCACCACCACCCTATGGCACTTGGGTAGCTCCTCGGGCGGCAGCACACGCAAAGGGACCCCCTCTACTTTTAGGCTTTTTAGCCACTCTGCCGATGTCTCGTCGGCGCATGAGAAAAACAGCGCGCCGTCCCTCTCCCACGAACCGGTGAAAACGGGAGCTCTAGTGCCCTCGGGTAATCCGAAGATACGCCCCCTGATCATTTTACTAATCTTTGTGATTTCCCCCGATCCAATTTTCTTGTCCGGGTAGCTCTCCAGTACAAGGGCTAACCGGACAAGTCCTTTAGTCGCCTGGGCATACGATCGTCGATCTTGGGTTTCTTGCTCGGACGATGGTCTATGGGGCTGGGGGTGGAGATCGCTTCCGACCTGGAGCGCAATTCTGTACTTGTCTACCGACGACTGTCGGTGTCGGTAGCGCTTCCTACCGACGTTTGTCGGTCAGAGCTATTCTCGACAACTCCTCACCGATGCGTGTCGGTTAAAATTAACGACAAGTGTCGGTCGTAACCGACAATCCTACCGAGGGGTCCCTTACCCATCGGTAGCGCTTGACCGACGCACACGGACGAGGATTATTGTGGTTTGTACGATTGTGCTAGTTGAACTCGCGACTCCACGACTTGTTTGAGTTTGTTGATACTACCATAGACCGCGATCAACTGTGATTCCATAAAATTTGTTTAATTTTAATTGCTTTGTTTGATTAATTTACTGCATTGTGTTTTAATTAAAATATAATTTTAAGAGAAACTGATAATGTCCGATTACTGATAGTAATCGTAATCGTGTTCCTAATAATTCTCCAATTGCACACTGATAATGTCCGATTACTGATAGTAATCGTAATCGTGTTTTTCGTGTTCCTAACCGTGTTCCTAATCGTGTTCCTAATCGTAGCCGTAATCGTAATCGTTATCGTTATCGTAATCGCAATCGTAATAGAAGTCGTCTTGGCAATACAGCTCAATCCGTTCTGCGCAACGTGACGTATTCATTCGACTCGCGCGTGTCCACGCGCGCATGCCCCCTTTCCCCTTCTCCAAGTCTCTCGGCGAGGTGTACGTGCGCCAAGGCCCGTGGCGCGCTGTTCGAAAACACCATTGTTTATATTATTTCAAAATCGCGGACTTTCTCCTGGACTCGATACACGATTGGTGGAATTACGATGTGTCCTCACTTTTGTTCGTGACTGTATCTCGACCATTTGTGACGTCAACCGACGACCGAAATCCGTCGGTTGCACCGACCATTGTCGGTAGCGCCTGTGTCGAGAATAGGTTCGCATCGTTCCGTCGGTCGTGCAACCGACGATCGTCGATAACGACCGACACCGACAGTCGTCGGTAGACAAGCACAGAATTGCGCTCCTGGTTCGTTTAGACGTCCCAGGCATCGACGGCTCCATTCCCTCCCCTGAAGCAGTGGCGACCCCCCGAGGAGTCGATTGAGCCACCTTGGCCCTCTCCTCCTCAAGAAGCCGCCTCTGCTGCTTCTTTCTATAGCGTCGCCTAGCTGCGCCGCTATATTTAACTCAAGGTTTGGTACGGTCGCTCGAAGCTCCCGTCCCCGTGGTATGCGAATCCACCAGTTGTTCGCTTCCTAATGAACCCACTCCCTGGAGGATTGCCTGTATGTTATTGTTATTATGATTTGACTCGTTTTCCATTTTCGTCCCACGAGTAGTGCGGAAGAGCGGTCTCACCGGGTCAGAGTCACGATGCCGGGATGCTTAGCATCTTACTCCCGGAGTTCGCCCGGTATCCGGGAGGCACCGTTCGAGACTCAGCGCCCCCTGCGACACGCAGTCTTCGGCACGGTCGCTTACACCTTGACTTGGGGGGTCCCTCTTCGTCGGTCGCACCCGGTGTCACCCCTGAGCGGGTAAACCCGACTTCGACCTTAAGCCCTTCCACGACAAGGTGGAGACCTGTTCGAGGGGTACAATCATGACACTCCTCAAAGAAATGATGCTTACAAAAATATTTCTTACACCAAGAGCAACGTATTGCGGCAGGTGCACATATAGCACAGCGTGGTATTTCTTGTATATTTTTTCCGGAGAAACAAAAATCCACCGGATTTTCGAATTGTGATGGCCGTTCTTCAATGTAGCCACTTTTAACCCTTTCGCTACGAGCGTCGCCTATAGACGACATCCGCGCGACGACCTGTGTGTACGAGCGTCGCCTATAGACGACATCCGCGCGACGACCTGTGTGTACGAGCGTCGCCTATAGACGACATCCGCGCGACGACCTCACTTGACCATGAGACCCGCGATGTTTTTATTTTTACGCATAGTGCACATCGATCACACTTGTCTCATTCTCTGGTTTGTTCGCATTTGTTTTAAACAAGTGAAATATAAACATGCATTGTTTTACCTAAGCGCAACATGCACACT